>WYDE02201421.1:0-10194 GCA_009867175.2 Adela reaumurella
GATTTTAAAATCCGGAAAAATTGTGCGCATACCTGGTCTCGAACCCACGACCTCTGGCGTAAGAGGCGTGCGCTCACTAACTAGGCTACTCCGCAACATAGTTATAGCTGAATGTCGAAAAGAATTAACAAAAGGGGAACCGTGTGTTACATAACATAATATATAATACAGTGTATAAATAATAGTCGGTTCCGCTTTTATCAAATATTACGGTTTCCTAAAGTTTACATTTAGGTATGCATGCGGAAATGAGTGATAGGGGCAATTGTCGAGTTATGTGAGTAGGTACTGATTTGATAATACTTATTTGCACACATACCTGATATCTGTTAAGTATTTTGGAGACGCAACCGTGGGAGACTCGTAGTTGCCTTGAGATGACGCAGGGTCTGACTCCAGCTGCGGCCATCTCTACTATCTTCAACCGGATGTGATTTGGAAGAGGTCTTCCGTTGATGAACACGCCTCCCAGCTGGTTCATTCGTCCTTGCCCTGTTAACAAAGTTAAATCATTCATTCGTCATCCATCACTTACGCCTCTTCATCTTTTTCTTCTTCAACTGTATTACTTATTAATAAATGTTTCAGGTTTCACTGCTTACCACGGGTCTCTCACCTGCTAAGAAGGGTACCTATCGTTTAACGATATTTTTACCTAAACATTTAGTTACAAACTCCCAAGAGGACTAGCTCGGAAGTGCTATGTTTACTCTTAACAACATTATGTTTCCACAACAGCGATTTCCTTCAATGGAGTAACTCATATTCCAGTGATGTGGAAATACATATTTCGATAGATATTGTGGTATATTTTTCGCATCTCATTTTAACATAGAATCCACGAACAATGTACGAAATTTGTATAGGAGGCCTCGTACGACTTCATACGACTTCGACTTATACGACTTCACACATACGCTTCACATACACATTCACATACACACATAAGCTTCAGTTCTACGCGCGTAGAAGTTTCGCTTCTGTCGGTCGTCCCTCAACGCTTTTATTTTTTCTTTGTATGGATTATTTAAATAAAGTCGTCGCAATCAAAAGCCTGACCGCTTAAACCCATCAAACTACCGATCTATCTATAGCAATTACCTTTCTCCTCTGTAAGGTGATGGATCGCGTCAATAATGCACAACTTATGAAGTACCTGGAGATGAATGACCTCATCAGCAATCTGCAATACGTTTTTCTCCAATACTGCTGGTGATCTCATAGCGTACATCGCTCACCTTTAGGAGAATAGCTTGAAGGCCATAGTGATGCCTTAATTGGCAATTTGACTTGATATTGCCAAGTCTTTTGACCGGGTTAGCACAAATCGCTCTTTGGCACTGGAAAATGACTCTTGGCTCTGGCCTATGTGACTGGTTCGCCGACTTCCTACGCCCGTCTGACGCCATGTCAGTCAACGTCGTCATACCGCAGGGATCTGTGTTATCTGTCACCCACACTGTTTCTTTTGCATATCAATATGTTGCCTCTATGCAACATTCATCGAAAGGAAGGTAGCAATACAACACACGGATCCTGCACCAGTCACCCATCAGCTGGGCGGGGTGTTGTGGATGAGAAGAGGCGAAGGCTTGTGTCTGAACTGGAACAGACATTCGGTTCTATTTCTGAATGGGTCCGTAGTAATTTGGTCGAGTTCAACGCTTCCGAGACACAAGTTTGTGCGTTCAGTGTGAAGAGAGCAGCGTGCACACAAGTTTTTTTTTCCTTCCAAGGCACTTCGTTCAAATGAAGCCATCACCTCGGGGGTCTCGGAGTCGAACTGTCACATGACCTAAACTACCGGCGCGCGGCGCCATATCGATAGTAAGGCCGAGCTGTGTTCTAAAACGCTGGGCGAACTTAATAAGGTGCGACGGTAATTCACGCCGGGCCAAAGGCTGCTTTTGTATAAATCGCAGATTAGATCCTGCTTGGAGTACTGCTCGCCCATGTGGGATGGCTCAGCCAAATACCAAGTTGCACCGTTGGACTCGTTCCAGCGTCGCGCGTCGGGCACCGTGCGACTAGTTGATTCTCCCGAAGTGTCCCGCGATGTAGAACCACTGCAATTCCGTAGGGGTCGGCTCCCCAAGTGTGCTTTATCGTTTGTTCCGAGGGGAATGCTCGGAGGATGTTTCTAACGCAATCTCGCCGTCCCCTTTAATTACCCCTCCGCACTAAACGTACTGGACAAGGATTGCATCCTTACACGCTAGACTCACGGCGGATGCGTACCAAACGGCCGTGTATATCTTTTATCTACATAACCGGTAAACTCTCGAAAGCTATCCCTGTCCACATATTCCCCTCAAAGTACGCTCTTTTCTACTTTCATGTCGCTTCTGCCATACCCAAATTCCCTGTCATACATAAGTGTGTAAGTGAAGTGACTAGAACGCTATTATGAATAGCAGTGGCACTACTTAATCACCTTACTTTTCAGGATTATTATTACTCAAAAGCTCATTCATGCTATTCGCTTTGATCGTTCGCCTTTCGACATTTGTATCGTACTTTACGTCCCTCGTGAACACACTTCCCAGGTACACAAACTCATTCACTTGTTCCAGCTTTTCGTCTCCTGTTCATACATTTCAGTCAATGAATTCACCATGTCTCTGAAACACAATAACTTTCGTCTCGTTTGTATTTATTTTTATTTATTTTTCGTTGCACGCACTATTCATGGTTAAAACATTTCTCTATAGGGCAGTGGTACTCAACCTTTTTTTCATGGAAGGCCAACTTAGAGCCGTAATGTTTTTTTAAAGGGCTGCATTATAAAAATAGAGCAGAATTCTGTAAATTTTTCCTTATTTATCATTATTATGTAATAGGAAAGATAGATTTCGCGTATAGAAGCAAGCACATGTTCGGAGTTTTTAAGAATAGTACTTAAAGCACCATATTAGGCAGAATTTTTTAGAATAAAATTCCAGTAATAATAAAGAGAAATCTTCATGAATCTTAATTCCTACTCTTCATTTGACTTTCATTTGAATTTCCATTTAATTTCTACTTTCCATTTGATATCATATGCAATTTACTTCAGTTAGTGGAAAATATTATATACTTACATCAAAATAAAAAAAAACATTTTAATTTAATACGTTAATGAATTAACTCTTAAACTACTGAACGAATTTTAACATAACTAGGTATAATGAAGCAAAATTTCATTAAAACATAATATATTTGTGGTTTTAGGTAATAGCAGTTTTATTTTCAGGTAAGTACCTACGTTTCGGTGAGAAAAGCAAGTCGGATTTTTTTTTTATATATAAAAATCCGCCTTCTGATTTCCCTTCGGCTCACCTCACTCCACCACCAATTTCCAAATATGTATGTACATTTTTGTGAAAACAAGATGCAAATTCAAACTCGGTGAATGAAGAGGGCCAGAATTTTTTAGTTTTATCTGGAAAATTATAGGATAACACGAAAATTTTCTTCGAAATTCCAAATTTTCTGAAGACTACCGAGGACCGCATTAAGTTCACGGGCCGCGGGTTGAGTACAGCTGCTCTAGAACCTCGTTAGATGAAGCAAAAGGAATTGCATTAAAAGCATTCACAGGTATCTTACCAAAACACAGAGTCCATAGTCATTCAAATCAAATACCACACAGTATAGCGGTGAGCGCGAGGTCTTTAAATAAATAAATAAATATATATTTTTCTGCTTAGCAGAAGGCGGACTTACCGCCGGAGGCAATCTCTTCCAGTGAACCTTTATACACTACAGCACATTCGTATTGTTAGTGTATAGGTTTTCTCACGGTGTTTTCCTTAACCCCGCAATGCACCCCGCATTGTAATTTGGGCGCATACCAGGTATCGAATCCAAAACCTCTTGAGTAAAAAGCGTGCGCTCACCAAACTGGCTACTCCACAATTCAAGGTCTTTAGTATGAACTAGAGCGGGATGAACGAAAATTTTAATTTTAAAAAAGTTTTCATTTTTATTAGCATGAATCTTTTTTATTTTTGATATTTTTGTTGCCACATTTCCCTAAATATCAGTATTTGGAGAAAAAAATTAATATTCATTTTCCCTCGAACACGATACAAACTGCCCCAACCGTAGATTTAAGTTCTATCGTGCGAAGTTCAAAATGTTACTGTTACAATCCCACAATTCCCTCAGGATGATCCTGTAATCCTGTATAATTAAAAGCACAATACATAGATAGCTTTGCTGTGCAGCGAAGCCATCTATGTATGCATTGTGATAAAAGCCTAGAACATTGTGCAAACTACATACATAGGTACATACATACGTAACATCACTCCTCTTCCCCGGAGGGTTAGACAGATACAGTGGAGCGCCATGTGACACTTTCAAGACATACATCCTTCGCTTTATCCACCGTCATGCATACCTTCATACGTGCCCGCCGGTTATGGGTGCTGCGAACTTGCCCTTTCCGTGAAAGGATGCCAATTTGGCGATAGTATTTTGGCCTGGGGCCATTATATTCTGGCCCCGTTCGACTGTTCCTTCCACGTTCGCTTCATATATTTGTTTAGTCATTCTCTCGCCATCCATTCTTTCCATGTGTCCAAACCATCAAAGCATACCATTTTCTATCTTTGTCGCTCTATGTCTTCTTACAATCTGCTTATTTCTATTACAAATTTATTTTCCACTCTATCTTTCAAAGATACACCACATATTTTGCCCATTGACAGCTTTCCAACTGCATTAATTCTACTTTCATGTCGTTTCTGGCAAAGATTAGAAGATTCACTGCCACATATTAGTGTAGGGACTAGGACGCCATTATGAATATCCATTCGCTAACATGAAGAGATTTCAGGGCCCGTTTCAGATGGCCATTCACTCCATATATGTATAAGGTGGACCATAGCTAATCCCTCAACACCCCGTAGTAGGCTTTCTATAAGTCTTAATTATTTTTTGAAAATCCCAAATTTTCTTTTGTCGCCACTATCATTCTTTCCATGAGAAAGTTTGCATAAGAGTACATTTTGCTTATCGAGCTGATGAGGCTTATGCCCCTGAAGTTTTGCATTATTTCTGCGATCCCTTTCCTTTAAACAGTGGAACGATGATTGCCAATTCTTCGTTACCTGACTTTTTCTTCAGCATTTATTAAAAAAAATATTACAGGAAATGTTCCAGGCAGACTTTATACTGCTACGACGAGTTTCGCAGCAGGAGTCCAGCCTACCAACATGTACCTAGATATTTTCATCTACAGTTTGTCTAGGAATTATAAGATTCCTGTGAGTAACGTATGTAACTTGTATTAGCAGCGAACTCAACCGATTACTCAGGCGAGTTACTCCCCCACCCCTACTCTGAATTCGTCCCCCCATATCCTTCCTACCCGATTTCGCTCCGCACCCCTCATCCTAAGCCGCGTTAACCTCATTTGTTACCTCACAAGGGTCTTACAATTAGTAGGCAAGCTTAGCAAAACTCTTTCATCTCCAGTCACGCTATTGCCCTTAAAGTTCCATAGTTTCTATTAGCCCTTAGTAGTGTCATTAAAGTCATTATGTTTCATCTATTCATATTAAATTTATATTTTGTACTGGAGAAGTCAATACTAAATAAATAGGTCTTAAATAATAACAATGTGAAAATTCTAGTAACACAATATCTTAGTAAACGTCTCAATAGAAAGGATCCAATAAATAAGAATGCTAACACAAACAACGAATCAATAAGATTCATATTGACAATAACAATGAAATCACTTAAGGACGATTGAATATTTCAGTTCAAATAAGCATCAATACATTACAATCTTGTTACCCGCCTCCCGGAGTCCATTTTACAATTCAACGATTGTGCGTTGGAGCATACGCGCCGCCGACTCGTTGAGGCAGTGCCACTGGCATGGCCGCTTCTGCTCTTCGAGTACGTATTATTACCAGCTACATCTAATCCCGTTGGCGGCTTAAAACGTGTGAGACTGGACTACTGTGTGCGTCGTATTACTTGCACACTTCGATTCTATGTTGAAGACCTCCAGTCAATCCAGTGTAGAGAAAGCGTGAGTCATTGCGGTCTATGTGTCTCTTGTGTGCGTTAGTTAATTCGAAGCTGTTTGTGTTTACAATTTACAATGATTTATACAGAGATTTTTACTCTAGATAATTAAGTTACACATTCGCAGAATATTAATTACAATTACGTATGATTTCAAAAAGTTTGTGTGATGGATGACTTAAAAAATCTAATTAAAACTATATTTATTCCGCATCAGCTTCTGAATTCTATCTACTGCAACTTACTTAATTATGTAGTTACGTTCTACTCTTAAAGCAAGCAAGCCGCTGTACTGTTGTTAATGAGTATTTTAATATTAATTACGAATCAAGCTGTCTATTGAAAGCAAAGCATAGTATTTAGGACAATGATATAGTTTTTAATAGTGTGCAGTGGTGAGATTTTAAAATCTATACGGCTATTTTAATTTTCACTGACGCTTCAGTAGAGCATGCCTAGAATTTCAATAATTTCAATGGATTTGCTGACTTCGTCAAAATAACACACCATTGCATAGAAAAAATAGAATAAGTAGCTATTACAAATGTATGTTTCACACTATCTCTACTGGATCCAAAACTTCGTTTAGAACAGCCCAAGTACATCAAAATTGTAGCATGCAATCAAAATTCATCACTAAATCTTATGCTACAAAAGGGCACTATAAGCATTTTTCACTTCCCGATATTACAATACTGAATGGCTGAGAATATAACTAAAAAAAAGGTTCGCACTGTCGAGGTAAGAATGGTAGTTACATTAGCACTATTAAATTTTAGTAATGTTATTATCATGGCGTCATCTCGCGCGGGCGCGGATGCGAGCCGGACCGGACCACCTAGGATCAAAGGGAGCCGACGAAGTAGGGTGATTTTTGCAAGGTGCTTTTGTGGTGCATGCTCTCTGCTATTTGGTGCGGATTTATTGAAAAAGTTCGACATGAGAACGTATTCATTGAATGGAATTAAACCAGCGCTGCCGGAGCAATCAGCTGCTGTGTTGTGTTTACTTACGCTTAAGATTTAAATGACTCTTTACATCGCGTTGGCAAATGCGGCTACTGCAATTTATTCCGTACAATAAAATTAATGTACTCCTATATTGAAATACAAATCGATTGCTAGACCTTTATGTAACTCATAGTCGAATGGAAAGTGTTCCCACGCGCGGCGAAAATTTTATACGAATGCAATTTTGTATTTAATCTAGTCATTCAATCTCGCTACTTCGCTTCACTAGTAATGCAATCAATCATCGTGCGGGGATTACAACAAAGCTGACTCTTTTCACATAAAAACAGTTCGGTGGCTTGTGGAAGCTTCGAGAGGTTATCAATTTTGAATGATTCCACAAACGCACCGCCGCGTCTCGTCCCTAAACCCCTACTGGGAAACACCAATCAATTAGATAACGTGTCAACAAGTGTGTCCTCCGAACACATACTAGGAACCTTTACGGAGTCCTGAACTAAAGTTAACTCAATTTACTATCCGTTAGAGTCTAATATTGTTCGAATGAGGATATCGGGAGCAAATTCTGTTGCAGGGGATTCTATGCTATCGTCGCTGGGTTTAAAGATATTTTTCTCGTGATACTTGCGAAGGTTCAGAGATTGCCCTTTCGGAACCTCGGAGGGCACAAAGCGGTTTTTGTAAGCGATCCAGGAGGTTTTTTGTCGAGACCGCCAGACACGGCGGTGCCCGAAAGCCATGTTTTAGAGTGTTAATTTTATGTTTTTGAAATATTTATGACGCATACATGACTTTAATAATATCGCGATGTATTTTAACGCGCGGGTGGTTCTAATAAAATATATAGCTTTATTAGATTTAGAATTGTTGTTGGACGATAGTAATATATTGATGTCTCTGTTAAGAAATACCTGTTCTATAACTATTTCTGCATTCTGTTTTAAATTTATTGTAATTTTTCCCGTGAGAGCAGGTCTGCCGTTATATTATGCAAGATAACGTTACAGTTTAAATCAATATGAAAAGGCAAGTGAAATTTTGATAAATTTATTTAAAGAAAAATTCAAAAATCTAGGTATGTGTCGTTTGTTTGCCGCAGATATACATACATACATAATGCACACTCATCTACAACAATACTAATATAAATGCCAAACATGGTGATGGCATTAACGCAAAAGGAGGCAAACTGTACAACACGGCCTAACATACATTCAGATGAAATCGTCCGAAAACGCATTTGTACGCGCTTCAATACACATTCACAGTAGCAGCATCGCTGTAGGTAGACAGATACGTCCCTTCATCCAATATCGACAACAATATCGACGATCCCTCACTTGATTCAACGTTTCAATACTACAACAATGAATATAACGTTATTGGTTTAATCTTACTCATAAGATGTACTTACGAATTTTATTGTTCATGATAAAAGTAGAAGCAGTGGAAGATATTTTGAAGAAAAACTCACAAAGAACTAACGCTGCAGAGTGTTCTAAAGAAACTAAACGAAGAAAACCAAGCCCCCGACCACGCGCCTAGCAATCGTCGATTTTTATTAATTAAGAATCGTGTAACGATTCGTTCGAGTTGCCACATCTCGATAAACATCATAAGCTGTGAAAAACAAATGAGAAAACACGATTACGACGATTGGAGACGTTGTCACCCGTAATTAAAAATTAGAAACAATTTGCGCAGCACTCGAGTTTATACGTGCGATAAAAACTTCAGCTTCTGAAGAAGTGAGCACTGTAAGAATTCGATTAGGCACAGCAGATGTATCAGTGAGGCTGAGGACAGAATTGAGGACTTGGATAAACTCTGGCACAATAAGGTTGATAGGTTAAATTTAGTTAAAAGTAAATAATGAAATTAAACTTTAGGTACTCACATACGTCGTCTACACTATTCACTGATTCTGTAAAGGACAAAAAACAAATTTTAAAATCGTAATAATAAATTAATTCTTTGATCATTTCGTACGAGAAAGATAATATTAAATCTGATCTTTCTGATCATTACGTACCAGAAAAACTTAAACTCACGCATTAATAAATCGTCGATGTACGCATAACAAATATTTGGAAAAAGGGCTTGTAGATTTTTATCAATAAATATAATATTGTTGTGTTCTCGTATAAAGTATTTACACTTTTATATTCAATTAATCTATTTTCGAGTTATATAATCTACATCAATCGACAAACAGTCGTATAAAACAATAGAGTGAGGTGCGCAGTGGATATGTACTCGTACGTTTGTATGTATGTATGTGGAGCGAGCGACAATCGTAAACCCCATTTTCACAAACATAATACGTTTCTGCTCAAATCAATTTCGCGTGGAACATATTAATGTTCCTAGTAGTAAACTTTATTCTCGACAATTTCATTTCGACATAAATCAGGGTTGATTTCCTTTTGATAAACTAGAGCAATAAAAGTGCCAGATACCTGCTGTGGGCACATAAATATGTAGAGGTAGAAGAAAATATGTAAAGAGACTAAAGTGGAGAAACAGAAGGAATGTAACAAATTGACTACGAAAATATAAAAGAATTGCATTAAACTCGTTTCAGCAAAAAAACTAATAACCCACAACAATAACTAACTTCAAAATCCAGATCATTAAAGCGAGGTCTGAGCCGAAAGCACTACCGCGACAGTAATGGCCCAAAAGAAGCAGCAAGGTGGTGCGTCCGAAGCCCGGGGCGGTAATATTTTTAAATTTGACACAAGGGCAGTCGTCGGCGAAAGGGTCAGATTACGAAAGGCCCCGACGAGTCTGGCTGCTCTGGCTTCGCCCGTCGATTCCGAGTACTGCGATATTTTGCATACGGCTTTATGGTCTGGACGTGTTGAAATGTGGCCTTTTGTGGCGTTTTGTTGCACTTAGACGCATATGTAAGCGTGGCGCACTAAGTCCAATGCTCTTAAAACATTTTTTTTAAATTTTTCTTACATCTTCGCTAGCCTGCGTGCGTCGTATCGTAGGAATAGGCCACCAAGCGTAGTGAATTCATATAAGTGAATTTTACAATTGTTTCATTTCATTATATTTGTAAAAGGACATCCCTGTATCTTGTGGAACCGGTACATAAAAGAATGCCCCCACTTCATCTCTTCCCATGCATGTCGTAAAAGACGACTAAGGGATAAGGACAAGATGCCGTGCTAAAGGGCGACAGGCTCGC
>WYDE02201432.1:0-10193 GCA_009867175.2 Adela reaumurella
TGAGAGGTGGCGAGCCTGTCGCCCTTTAGCACGGCATCTTGCCCTTATCCCTTAGTCACCTTTTACGACATGCATGGGAAGAGATGCAGTGTGGTGGTTTAGCATTAATGTAAGATTATGTATGGTTTGTGTAATGTAATAATGTAATTATGATACCCGGGCGAGCCAGTAAATAATGCCATGGCATTAGGTGAAGCCTATTGTCCAATTTACATTATATGTATATTGAGTGCAATAAATATATATAAATAAATAAATAAATAATTCTAGCTCAAACGGAATATCACAGACTGACACACATCATCTCATATTACAGCTTAATCACCTTCTGAGAATTCGATTTGAAAGAATTGTCATTATTCTTCTTGAAATTTGTGTTTATTTAAAGTTTTATTTACGCGCTTTCTAGAGGTTAAAGATATGGATGATCGCTTGACCGTTGATTCTGGCCGTGGTTCGGATTCCACGTAAAACTGTTGCTCCCTTCCCTCTCCTTACATTGTGGTAGAGTCAAACCCGACCGTGGTGGGACCACCACTCTGAAGGAAGGTTGTTTGAAGCGGCTACGAAAAATAATTCGTCTTTTTCGTCCAGTTCAGTGTAGCCGGCTCGATTTGAGGAAAGCTCTGACATGGCACCTACCTCATTCACCAAGGTGTATTAGGCTGACATTACTGGTACCAAAATAAACGCTACATTAGGTTATGTATCCATCCGGTCAGTTACCATAAAGAAAATGTCGTAAAAGGCGACTAAGGGATAAGGAAGGACAAGATGCTGTGCTAAAGGGTGAAAGGCTCGCCACCTCTCACATTGGCACGGTACTTCTACCAAGTCATACAGCAAGTGGGTCTTCGTGCCTTACATGCTGCTTGATATCTTGTCCGAACCTTGCGAAATGTAATGGTCGGTATTGGGCTGTAATGTACCGGAGTTCTTGCAGCACAACACCGAGTGCGCTGCTTACCCCGATTGTCGGGATTCAGCGTGAGTGATATATATTATATATGTATGTATATAGCTAAACCAACTACCGACAATTCGAAATGAAAGAATTTTAATTATTCTTCTTGCATTACCTATTTAAAGTTTTCTTTACTCGCCTTCTTGAGATGAAATAAATCATGTGCTACTATCACATGAGCGAGTGAAGAGACGACGTCACGATTTCAACCAATCAGAGTGGCAGTGTCGAGTACGTTTCAGCGCGAGTGATATGAATGTATATGTATGTACTTGTGAGACCTTGATTCGTGCCCATTTTCATGATTTTAGGTCAACCGGAAGCACCCTATATATTTTATTCACAGTGTACATATTTGATTACAGCCAGTATCAAAATATGTGACAAAGGGCTGCGGGCGGAGTAGCCTAGCTAGTTGAATAACGCACGCCTCTTACCCGAGAGGTCGTGGGTTCGATACCTGGTATGCGCACAATTTTTCCTGATTTTAAAATCTCGGTTAAAATTTGTGTGTAAAATTACAAAGCACCCCGGTGAAGGAAAACACTGTGAGGAAAACCTAGACCGTGACTAACAATGAGAATGTGTTGTAGTGTATAAAGGTGTATAAAGGACAATCTCTTCCAGTCAGGAAGAGATTGTCTCCGGCAATAAGCCCGCCTTCTGCTGAGCAGACAAGTGTAAATTTTTTTTATTATGGTCTGGTTGGATGCAGCAGCTATGCATTTCATGATAAAACTCATAGGTATTTGTGCTCCAGTTTTCCAACGCAGCGTGCGTGCCATATCGTCTGACGGAATACCTGTGGTTATCGCCTGTGGCCACCCTTTAAAAACAACTTTGTGTATTTCTAGCTCAGCCACTTCTAAGCCACGAGCTCTTCGTTAAGTCGACTGCATAAGGGCTTTAGAAATTAGTCGATGAACCGTCAGTATTATATTTCCATGCAACCTTTATATCTATGTATTAGTATGTATTTGATATATATATGTATTATTATGTTATAGTTTTTTTTTGTTTAAGATATATTCACCTAATGATTTATATTTTTTCCCCCTACTTTAATTGTACGCCCACATACCCTACTACTACATCCCAAAGGTTAGTATGCAAAAAGTGCACGTTTGCACTAAGCTCGCTTTTTGTAATCCTTTCTATGAATACAATAAAGTATATACAATACAATATATATCTTAAGTATTTATGTTTTTGTACTTGTAATTTGATGGTAGTTCCTGAAAAAAGTCCGTTTCGATATTGTTAAATTGGTATTGAAACTTGCGTTCACTGTTCCTTGCTTGTGTGATATTTGAATGGTGAATAAATCAGTTCTATTTGGTAGCTTACCTAGGGAGAGGCTTAGACATAGACGTATAATAAACATACACTTCACATCAAAAGCGCTCGATCGGTACCCACTAATGTACATGGGCCAATTCGGTCCATGTCGCGTTACCAGCCACTCGCAAGCGCGCAGTTGCGAAGAGCACATGTCACGTGTGGAGCATGGTGCGTCGCGTGGAACTCAAAGACGCGGTAGAATCCCCTCTACCGCACGGCTGGGCACTCTGCCGCGGCCCCGCTGTCACCCTGTTACCTTCCGTCATACCTCAATAGTTGGAACACGATTTCTTTGAAATTTTCTTCGTAGTGCCACAGAAGAGAGATATAGGTAGTGCGCACTCTTGATATTTATTACCTCAATGGAACTACACTGACTTCGGAAAACGTTGTATATCTGGATATCATTGTTCACTACTCTCTGTCGTGTATTTTACTGGCAACAACTGCTATAAATCTATTGCAACCGATGCGGTATGAACACGCAAAAAACAAAGCAATGCACTAGCGCATGTACGTACGATACTTTAATGGCACTGGTTTTATTACCAGAAGGCCCTGGAAAGGAATTACCAGATGGAAAACTGAAAAGTCCTGATATTTGGTCGGATTCTTGTGCAAATGTCCTGACATTTTTGCCGCGGTCGCTCGCAACGTAATGTAAGCCTAATGTAACAAATAACTATCTTCTACTTGTATGAAATATAATTAAAAAAATAAACTAAACCGCTCAGAGGTGCTCGCTTTGATTGAAGAGAATCAACTAATAGTCAGATGGTTCCGAGAACGAAGCGAGCCCGCAAATTTTAAACAAATTTTATGAAGAAATAAAACAAAATCATGATACGTGGTGCTTTATTTTGCAGAAACATCATTTAGTTATCATTACAAATAAAAATGTATACGATATTTCAGCATTTCATGAAATAATAAAAAATCCTGACATTCTCAAAGTGCGGCCGGAATCCTGACAATTGCCTAAAAATCCTGACATGTCAGGATAATTCCTGACGTATGGTAACTCTATGCATGAGTATGAATTTCAGTAGTTTGCATAATATTTATTATAAGAAACTTTATCGGTTCTCATTACACGCCGTAATGTCACAGTTCATGAGAAAAGGATGACGTATTGCACAAACAGTATTCGATCACAGCAATCATTTACGTAACATCGGTATTAAAATATTCTTTTTGTAGATGCAAATCTAATCGATCTCGATCTCGGTGACGCACGCGATTTTCCTCGTGTGTCATTGTGATCATGCCGATGACCCAAAACCTGAATTAACGGGGTGGCCCGTTTGGCTTTCCGCTGCTCGCGGGTTTTCTCGGAAGTTGTGCTCCGTCGCGTTTTCCGCCGCGCTGCTGTCAGGCGCTCTGCCGTCTCGTGGCGCGGCGCCACACGCCACCGCGTATCGCTGGTCGCCCCCTCCACTACCGCTCCGCTACGTCACGCGCGCGGTTATAAAAGACGCGTTCGCGTCCCTCCTCCAACCAGTCAGACGCATGGAGTACTGGGTCGAGGTTGTTTGGCACGAGCGCGCGCTTTGCTAGGCACCTGCCTGCCACCCCACACGATACGTTCTAGTCATATTTGCGCAGCTCACGCTCGCAAGCCGCGGTCCCAAGCGCCGCACGTTCATCGCGAACGAGTGATAAGTGCAATACGTTGTCCTACAAAATAATTGTGATACTAGTTTATATTGACGCGTCCCAGGACGTTACGGCTGTGAGTGAAAACTGTGTTCTGTGACTGTCCGAACGATTACCCTGTGATATTGAACCCAGTCTGAGCGAGATCGAGAGCTCCAAGATGGTCGGAAGCAACGGTACGATGATGGCCATACGGATTGTTCGCAGCAAGCTGCGGAAGCGCGAGGAGCACTCGGCCTCGGTGCACCCGGCCGAGGTGATGCAGGCGCCGGCCGCCCTGCCGCCGCCGGAGCCGCTCGCCTTCCGCCAGCAGCCGCTGTGGCAGTTCCCGCCGCCGCTGCCGCCACCCTACGTCTACACCAACGATCAGGTGTGTACATCACTCGCACCTCCTTCCAGAAGAGAGAGTTGTTCGCGCAAGGAGCATAACCGTGAATCTTAAGTGTAAAATTTGAATGCTGGCGAGCGGAGTAGAAAGCTGCCTCGGCGCCGCGCTGATGTTGCAACGCTTTGACCTTCTTTCCCTGTGCGGCTGTCTGTGTGTAGCTTAGCGTATAGCGTGGCTCGGTTACATCCAGCCAGTCGAGGCTAACCAACCAACCAATCATTCTGTAGGTCGCCCCCACCGCACCGCACCCCACCTCCTTCACACGCCTGCGCCAGTTGCCACCCACCGCAAAACTTGCAATGCCTGCCTCGACGCGTCACCGGAAATTGCTATCGCTTCTCCTACAAACCGTTTCGAAACGAATAATAATAATTGGCAACTAACAGACGCGTCGTCGTTACAGATAAAACTCATTTTGGAGTTAGCAAGTCTTATCTTACTATTCAAGCCATTCATAAAATATATACTACCTGTCTCTACTTCAAAACAATAATAAACAATCTTGGCAGTGCGGCTTGTTATTCTCTATGATTATGTTTGGGTTTGCTACACACCGACATACACACGTGATCATGCCACGCGTGATCGAGTGTCACTGTAACCGTAATAGGAGCATTAAAAGTAATGACTTGTTCTAACATCAGTGTGTCCAGCACCACGCCACACACACACCAGGAAGTTAACTTCATGATACGACATTCAAGGCTCTTCGCGTATCCATTCATATGGCCTCACATTTACTTTGCGAAATTAGCATCCCGTGTTTCCTGGTCTACTGGAACGACGACGAGGTCGCTCGGAGACAACGCCGACCTCCGAACGTGTAATCCATGTTAAAATATTTTTTGGGTCCATTGAACTTGACATTCTTATTAAAATCCGTTATACCTGTTCGATTGAAAGGACGTCTAGACGCCGATGTATTTCTGTGGGGTCGTCCCTTCGTCTGCCTTCTCCCCTTGTGTATCTCCCCTCTTCTGCTCAAAAGAGAATACATCCTGTCCCTTCGCACGCTCTCTTCACATCGGAATCCCATCTCGTTCTCGCGCAGCTAGAACAAATAAAAGGCGCTACCTGCGAGACGCGTAGGTACGACAAATGCAACCCTCCGGTTCGAAGAACTCTCCGAGTGCGTTCGTCTTCCATGATAATCGAGAACAAACTTCCTGGGGGTCTTATATAATAAATATATCTAATATGAAAGCTGCAATAAAATACACATTTTCTGGAGCCGCCTCGGCAGCGACTACAAGTGCAACCAGCCTGCACTGCACCGGGATCTAACGGATTTTGCTAAATCGGGCATCGCCCCTTTCTCGGTCACTCACCTCGACTGAACATGGCGTGCGACTATTGATCGAGTTCAAGATATTAATCCGCTTCGAATTTCGAAACTTAATTCGATTTTAAATTAACCGGTAGCATTCTTCCGACTTCTAATGAGGACATTTTGGAGTCAGTGCATACATAATTTATTAATTTTGTAGTCCCGATAAGATAAAAAGGCGTTTTAATAAATTAGACGACTATCTTTTTGTCCGCCTTAAAGCTGGCATGGCGCTTCTCTGAGCGTTGTTTCGCGAGGAGTGGTGTTATTGTCTGTATCTGATCTTCTCCCGAAAGTCTTGGCATAACCGCCCAAAGATGTATCCGACCTTCTCTCAAAAGTATGACCACAACCACTCAAAGATGCGACTTTAACATAACTGACGAAATATTTTCTATCTTTTCAGGACAATTTGATGCAGCCTATCGGGAACGAGCGAGCGAGCTTCCGAAGTTTGCGCAAGAACATCGGAGGCCGATGGAAGAGGCTCGTACAGAAGAAACCGGAGCAGGAGGTGTACAGTATACCTCCCGAACTCAAGCCGCAGCTCAAACAAATATACGTGTACTGACCTGCAGCAGCATATACACATTCTCTGATATCGAATAGCGTACATATCAGCGTGCAAAACGATTTGTGTAGTCTTGCATATGATTGTATTATTTTAAGATATTCCTAGTTTATTGACGGCTCCGGTTGACGACTGCGCCGAGGAGTGATAAACTCGGCAGCGTGACGTGATTATACTCATCGAGTGCTTGATTCACAGCATCCGAGCAACTGCAGCACATAATGCCCAAAATTCTAATATGAAATTGTTTACCGTATCGCACTCCATCGCGAGTGTATCAACACCGATTCTGACAGACGGATGTTATCCACAAGCATATCTAAATGAAAACTCGAAGTGAATCAAAAAGTCTTGATGGTGTATTAAAGTTTAAGTATTATGGAAGTGATTGTCGATAAGTTTTAAGTTATGAATGACGAAATGCTGGACGAGAGAGAGTGTTATGTGCGTAGTCCAAAATGTGAATTAAGTAGAATTTGAGTGATAGTCAATTTGAATTTACGATAACTAGCGTAATAATTTAACTGAAGTAATTTGATCCTAGGAAAGTGCGGTCGCGCATATTAGTAACGAAAATCCAATAAATTAATAAAATGCCTTAATCAAGTGTAATTATTTTGACTTGTAGGCGGTTGTCTTTTAGATTGCGAGGTCCAAATGAAGCGATTCGTGCGTGCGAATTGACCAAATTTAGCAAATTTTAGAATTTGTATTTCAACCAGTCAATTTTAAACCAATATTTATTACTTATCACTGTTAGTGAGACTGAAATGTACAATATTGAGTTTATTCTTAAGTATTCCAATAAGAGATTCTTCAATTCTGTTTTTTCCTTTGATGCTATGTTAGCTTCACGATTTAAATTCAACACAAAATCATTAGAAACAATGGTGCTTTCAATTATTTTGACTGCAACTATCATTCTGTAATAAGTTTCTTAAATTACCACATGTGGTAAATAGATGATTTGTGGCCTATGTGTCGTTTCGAGAACCTAGCACATTTTGCTTTCTTCATGTTTTTGTGTTTACCAGGCAATAATGAAATTATTCGCAATATTTGTTTACATTTTTATCCACAGTACTCATTTCAACTTTAAAATCCTTCTGACAGTCATAGAAAATGTTTTTAATTATTACATTTATGCTTTTACGTTGTTTAATCTTAGAATTGTCGCCGAACCCTTGCTTGACATGTTTTGTGAAATTGTGAATATTGTGACTAAAATGTCCAAGCATATCAAGATTATTATTTACAAGGATGTTTTATAAAATATCAAGGGTTTTGGTATACAGAATGATTAAAATGGCTCGTGTTGAGCTCGATATTATGTTGGAAATGAGTCGATATAACTTAAGTCTTACAAGTCAGCCATTGATCCATGTTGTGTAAAAGTATTTTGAAACAATTGAGAGATATTTTTGTGGTTGTATTTTACTTATCATCATTTCATCGTGAACACACAGAAAGCGAAATGTAAAAATAAATTACTTTGAAAATATAAATTACGTGAATTTTTATTAACCTTTGTCTGAACTAGTCGCCTAAACTACTTTCCTAACTAACACTTTCACATATTATTATTTACATATACATATATGGTACATATAGCGTCAGATTGGCCGAGTGGGCAAAAGCGCGCCTCTCAAGCGGGAGGCGCGGGTTCGATACCCACTGGGAGCACAATATTTATAACTTTAGAATTTTTGATAAATGGCCGCTGACTGACACTCCGGTGAAGGAAAACATCGTGAGGATTCCAGGAACACACTTCCAAGCCGGTTGGTCACCGTGGAAGCGTATGACTAAAATCCTCTCATATCATGTAAATGAGAGAGGTCTGTACCCAGCAGTAGGACGAATAAAATGGCTGCAAAAGAAAAAGATTCATATATTAACAGTTTCTTTTCAAAGCATTCTAGACAAAGCCCGTTTTTTATTTCATAATGGTGACATTTTTTTTTTCAAGAGTTATAAATCTTTCTTTACTGAATTGCAGAAAATAGTAACTTGAATTACTTGATCATGTGAACACGTATTAAAAATATATGACATATCCAGTTATGGCTTCCCCATTATTCTCTGCATACAAAATCTGATTAAATACTACACTAATACTACCTAATACTACAGTTAAATTTTTTTTAATGAAAATGGGCCTAGACCTGCATAGAGAGATATGTCCCAGATATACCTACCTACTTTCAATATTACTATAAGATATAAATATCTATTCATACAGTGAACAGAAGGCAAACAAGTAACACTATAGATACCATGCAGAAAGCAAAAAAGTTGTTACGCGACGCAATCCCACCCTCCCAGTTCTATCACCGTTCTGCGATAAACGGGCAGGGATCGCAGCCTCTTGTGAGACAACGTTATTCCATCCACGCGGACACTGCTCCGGAACTACTTGGCGGCAAAACTGTGGAACGCACTTCCTGACAAGGTCTTGCTCCAAAGGTACAATTTTTGTTAAGGAAAACCTGTCTGGCCAGCATGGCATCCTAAGAATAAGCCAAATGTCCATAGGCGTCGCTAGATGGGTAATAAAAACGCACCTGTGCTGTGGGTCGATTATAAGTTATGAGTGAAGCGTAGATGTTAGTGTAAGCATAGTACACCTAGAACCAAACTTAAATGCGTGTTTGAAGCCCCGTCTCCACACTGCACCTCTCTTTCCCACCCGCTATAACTGGCCGCGAGTGAATGTATGCGATGCGTTTCACAGCCATCTTCACAGCCGCATTTAAGTTTGGTTTTATCTGTACCAACGGATTTTGTATGGAAGCGGCGTAGTTCGCAACGTGACCGCCGCTAGTGGCGCTGCTTCGTTTTCCATGTAAAATCCTTGGTATATATTTCCGAAGCTACGCTACGTTACGCTTGTAAACGCATACCGCTCTTTCCTTAAAAAAAATACGTTAGTATTTTAAATTCACATAGGTACCATAGCTAGACATTCTAGACATTTCAGAAGTATTCGATGGAATAAAAGTAAACTTTTAATTAGCGAACTGGAAAACTTAACCGGTGGCGCCATCTGTTGACAGCACAAAATAAACTGTGGAACGCTGACTGACTGGGAAAACTTTAGCTTTGCTTCTCTGACATGTGGAGTTTGCTTTGAATTTCTACATTTTAGTATAAAACTCCATACAAAGATGGCGCTTAGTTTTACAGATACAGCGCCATCTATTTACTAGTTTCAGAATTTATTTGTGTATGATATTATGCAATGCAGTCGCGTATATGTTTCAAGTTCGTAATTCATACATCCACTCTCGGACACCTATTTTCAGATCATCCGTCCATCTGGCCGAAGGATATCCCACGATATGTCGCCAGCCTCCATCGTCTCCACTTGAGCACTTGTCTACCCAAGAGGTTGCAGGCATTTGACCAGCACACTGCCGCTTCAATTTGTTGAATTTTTGGGCGATTATATTCAGATACCTTTTTTTTATTTTGCGAAAGCTAATGGGGTTAGAAATAGTTGAAAGTCGCACAGTGTAACACTGAATTCGGAGACAACACGAAACCATACAGGCAATTCGGTCTACACACCAATGCTACACACGGATTACCTCAAATACGAAGGGAAGGGGAAGAAAGATCAATGTCACAAATTGGTCGAATTTTAAAAAAGCTATCGTCCTGCATACATGAAAAAAAAATAAATAAAAATCACTGTCACAGCTTCAAAAATTACACAGAAATTCTAAGAAAAAATATTTGTGATATCCTTCTTTTTTTGGTACAAAAATAATAGCTATATGTGTTTACGTTTTAGTAAACATATGTTTCAATATGTGCATATCGTCGGTATACTGGTAAAACCCGTTAAATGCAGTCAGTAGAGTTTTGCGGTCTAGGACTATTCACCGCCGGCCCTTTACCACCAGACTCTTTTCCACCAGCTGTTCACCGCGGGAGCCAATTT
>WYDE02201443.1:0-10192 GCA_009867175.2 Adela reaumurella
TAGCAAACACAGTACTTCCAGGCCCTTGCCATGTAGGTAGACCTAGGCGTAAACCACCTCACCTGGCAAACTATGTTGTTGATGATAGTGGCAGTGAGTAAGAAAAATAGTAGAATAATAATAATATGTAGATTTTTTTAGTTACCTGGGAAACGGTTTGTTATGTTTGTGGATTCTTGAAGAAAAGTCTGTTATGTGAACAGTTTTCGTGTTTTCTCTCTCCCCTCTCCCGAAATGAGGACCGGCTAAACTACTTAACTAAACCTAAGTCCGCGAACTTTGAAAAAATAGTAAAATTTGTTTGGAATACATTCTACTAAAGCCAAAGAACGCAATGGTGCTGTAGTTATTTGCGGTCAACTAGGAAAGCTAAACCAGAGTTTTTTGTTCTGATAAATAATCTCGCGGTTATCGATCGTCACAGTACATCACTAATACATAATTAAAATACTCATGTTATCTTGGTGAGAGAATTGGCATATTCTATACTTAGAATAAATTTATTTAAATAAATATTTAAAAAAATACAAATTTTGTTTGTTCTTAGGGCCACTTGCACCAATATTTAAATAAAATTAAAACGCTAATTTTGATTAAAGTGACATTTAAAGTAAGCGATTTTGTGTCAATTTTTATTTATAAATTAGCATGTCAAAAATTTAAGGTTGGTGCAAGTGACTCTTAGCTTGCTGCACGTATTACCTATATTCTTCGAGTTTGCCGTCGATGACCGTTATGACGTACGTATCAGCTATCGAAAGAGTAGACAAAAAAAAACGGATAGACGCATGCTCCAGCCACCAGATGTGAAACTGAACTTTCGTTACTTCGTATTTCACGCATAGCAGTAATAGGGTTGCGGAGTAGCCTAGTTGGTTAGCGCACGCCTCTTACTCGAGAGGTCGTGGGTTCGATACCTGATTTGCGCCCAAATTTTTCCGGATTTTAATATCTCAGTTAAAATTTGTGTGCAAAATTATAAAGCAGGTTGCATAACTACTTTTTTTATCTCTTTTTATGTAAAATCTCGTGCCCATACTGTACTGGTATGGTTTTGACAAACAGACAACAGGCAGTAACTATAAACGGAAATATATCCACCTGGAAACCGATTAACATTGGGGTGCCAAATGGATCGGTGATGTGGCCTACCCTACTACTTTTTCTGGTTTAGATAAATGACCTTCAATAAATGATTATTTAACTCGGGGATCACGAATGCTATCCTGTTTGCGGACAATACTAGTTACACAGTAATAGTTCTGTCAGTGGTATGGAAAATTAAATAATGATTTAATTGGAATTATTAAACGAGTGGTTCCGAATAAATGGTATCGTGCTGAATGAATGAAAACCATTCTCATTCATTTTACGCCAACCAATATAAACCGGACTTCTGGAATGTGTATAAGTAAGGGGGTTATCTCGCTCGGAATAACCATTGACCACAACTTGGGATGGACTACCCAAGTCAGAAAGCAATGCAAAAAACTCTCTTCTGCTACTTATGCTATGAGTCAACTAAAAAAAAATTGCCAACGAAGAAACACTTCGCTTAGCATATTTTGGCTATTTTCATTCTATTATGGCATATGGGTTGTTGGCATGGGGTAACGCGGTCGATATGGCCAGGGTCCTTGTAAAGCAGAAGGCAGTAGTGCGTCTGCTCCATGGGGTCCTCGAAGAATCAGTTGTCGGCCGCTCTTCAAGAAGTCGAAAATCCTCACCATTGTGTCTGAGTAGGTATGTTCTTGACATTTAATTTGCGCTACGAACATTAATTACTTTCCATAATAAAAAAGTATTTAATTTAATTTATTTAAATAAATCTTTCTCTCTCTCACTACATAAAGTAGACATAAGAAAAATGGACATATTCTTTATATAGTACCGTTAATACAAATTGTACTTCTCTGGCCTTCATATATTTTTTCAAACTTTCATCGAAATACGTCTTTTCGTGCCGCTGAATTCGGTTGTTTTTCGATTTGTCAACTGTGGTAGGATGTATTATCATATCAAGCACAAGAATGCTATTGGCAAGCAAATTTGCGTCCGTTTCGCTATGGTAATCTTCTATATTACTTTTTCATTTATAGACGAATTCAGCAACCTCAATAAACCCATTTTCACCCCCCCCCCCCCCCTCCCCTCCCTAGCGTGCACCACAATCCAACAATGTCCTGAATATATTTCTTTGACGCTTTGCATTTATGGTGTTCTGCCAACATTTTGAAAATGTATAGTGGCTGTGTATCTATGTTTCATCCAGGTCAGCGCCTTCAATTTTCTTTGATCCAGGCGTGAGCGGTTCCTTTTTTATGCCTTGTTCATTATTTGCACGTGTTCTGCGTAAGCTAAGCCTTACGACTGAGCCGTGCTCTTCATAACACAATTTCCGGTTTCTGAATAATAAATAAGGCATAAAATAATAGGTCCGGGTGGGGAAGTTGGTATGGCAGTGGCAGCTGAGGCCAAAGGTCCCGGGTTCAAACCCCGTTTCGGACGTTTTCCTTTATATTTTTTCCGTATTTTTCTGATTAAGATTCTGAATAATAAAGTTTTGAACATTCTTAATTTTTTAAAATTTATACCCGTTTTCCATGTACTTCCAAGGTGTAATTTATTGCCCAGAAAAATTCAAATTGTTTTTTCCCTTGGCTAACATTTTTCGCATGGTCAGAACTTCTTTTTTTACCCTTTACAAGCTGCAAATTTTAGTCCTAATGGCGCATTCCATAAAATCATCTTTTTCTAACATTTTCATAGAGAATTTCTTTTTATTTGGTATTAGTAATTTAATTAACTCTGGCATACTTGAAGTACCAGGCTAAGGTGTACTGTTCTGATTGTTATTCCTTCTTTCTTAATATTCCTCAAATTTCGTACACGAAATCCAGTATATGCTGCAGTTCGAACGACTTTTAGATGAAGAAATGAAATTCCTTTTTAAAGAATTGTATTGATATATAAGCATGAATGTTTGATGTTTTTTTTTATTAAGAGGGCCACACTTGGCGCCGAGCCACCCAGAAAAAAACTAAAGACGCCCATGGGCATTCGGTTTTTAGCGGGGGTTGCGAATGCCATGTCGGGCCTGAAAGGTGCCTATTCACGCCCCTCTTGAAGGACTCGAGACTATACATGGAGGGAATTATGTGGGCAGGGAGAGCGTTCCACAGTTTACCGGTTCTGTATATGAAAGATCTGCACGCACGATCCGATTCGTACGCATCCGCGGTAGGTCCATCGTCTAGGGATGCAATCCCTGCCCAGTACGCGTAGTGCGAAGGTGGAAAGGGGGCGGCGGCGGGATCGCGTTAAACAGCTCCTCAGAGCACTCCCCGTGGAATAAGCGATAGAGCACACTTAGGGAACCGATATCGCTACGAAGTTGTAGTGGTGCTAGATCGCGGAACACTTCAGGGTCGTCCACTAGTCGCACGGCGCGACGCTGTATCGAGTCCAGCGACGCAAGTAGATATTGGCTGAGCCATCCCGCAGGTGAGAGCAGTACTCAAGGCAGGATCAAACCTACGATTTATACAAATGAAGCCTTTGGCCCGGCGTGAAGTACAGTAGGCGTAGAAGTACGCCCAGCTTTTTAGAATGGAAAGGACCATTGATATGACTTTTTCACCTTTTCCTGTTTCGTGGTAAGAAGTATGTAGATTGTGCTATGGTGAACTACGGCGGGTCATTACCGATCTGCTTTCGCTCCGAGGCGATTACGTCGCGAGGCCGAAGTCCTCTGGGTATTTCAGTATTTGCTATGAATGGCCGCGCGTCGACGGCGACTTTGAGCGAACGTGTCACAGTTTGTTTTGAACCTCTAACGGTTCAAAACAAATTACGGTACTATTTGTGTTGGACTACGACCACAGATCATAGAATCACGCTGGATTTGATATATGCCATTATGGTATTAGTCATTAAAAGGTAGGTGTACGTACGTGAGCAGCAGTTGTCAATACTTTTAATTCTTTGAAAAGTTGCCTACACTTTATTATCAGCGTGGTTGGCTCAGTGGTTGCGATATTCAGTATTCGATTACCGAAGTTAAGTAATGCTGAGCGCGGTCAGGACGTGGATGGGTGCCCGCCTGACCGTTGACGCTGGTTGTGATTTGGATACCACGTTAAACAGTAGGTCCCTTCCCTCTCCTTACATGGTGGTTTGGTTAGACCCGCCCGGGTTGGTACCATCGAACTGAATGAAGGTCGGTCGAAGCGACAATGAGACACAGTTCGTTGTTTCCGCCCAGTTCGGTGTAGCCGGCTGCAATTGAGGGAAGCGCTGATATGGCACCTACCTACATAATTCACCAAGGTGTTTAGGCTGAAACGACAATTATACATAAATGCAAGTAAGTAACAATAAATGAATGAAAAAGATAAATATTATTTGCGGGACGGACTTGTTTCAATGTTCTGTGTTCTTATAAATCAAACATTGAAGTCTGCGGATTTGAAATGAATGGATGTTGACGGTCAGTATTGTGCAATCCGAGAAAAGCTATTCTGTACGCTCTGTGTAAACTGGGCTTCTATATTGTACCGTTATGTTAACAAATTGCCATGGAGAATGCTCAAAGGTTTTATAGTTTGCGATCTTACCAGACCCTTTCTTTAACTTTTGTACTAGGGATAGTCAACTCAGTAGTCCAGGATCTATCAAACTTTTAGAAATCGCCTAAAGGAGTCATACGTAGTTGGCTCAGTGGTTGCAATATTCGGTTTTCGATTACCGAAGTTAAGCACAGCCGAGCGCGGTCAGGTTTTGGTTAGTGACCGCTTGACAGTAGACGCTGGTCGTGGTTCGGATTCAACGTTATACTGTAGGTCCCTTCCCTCTCCTTGCATGGTGGTAGGGTTAAACCCGCCAGGGTCGGTACCACCGCACTGAATGAAGGTCGGTTGAAGCGGCTATGAAACATAGTTTGTGTTTTTCGTCCAGTTCAGTGTAGCCGGCTGGAATTGAGGGAAGTGCTGACATGGCACCTGCCTACATAACTCACCAATGTGTTTAGGCTGACATCACTGGTACCAGAAAACTGGTGCATTAGGTGATGTAGCCTTCCTTGTCAGTTTCCATAAAAAAAAGAAAAAAAAATCCTTGTCCAAGTTTTTCGGAACCTCAGCCATCGTTGGATCTAAGCTTGATATTCTTCATCATACCCGTCAAAGATCACATTGGGAGAGGGGTTAGATTGAAGGTACATTGTCAGTACAGAGTCGCCAATGAGATGAATGGCATATCACTGAATAGAATCCAACGCCGAAAGAAGGTATTCAGAGGAATCCTCCCAGAGATGACTGCAATATTCCATCACCAGTCTTACTTGCGCTTTATAAAGTTCAAGCAGTGGGACCGGCGAGGCGTGAAAATATCTACTTCGGTATAGGATCCCTAATTTTGTAGACGTTAGTTTCTCCTTGAATGCGTGATCGAAAATTGACGTCCCTGGACACCTCCAAACCCAGAACGCCCAGACTATAATTAGCTGGGAACTTGGCTGCCCTGGAAAGTGGCTTTGAGAGGAACCGGATCAGCCCAAGTAAATAAGGCACAAGCTTGCTTTTTAGCCATATTGAAGTTGACCAAGTTCTCTTTCCCCCGAAGAGGATACTTTTTCGAGAACTAGGCCAACCTAAGTAACAGTTTTGTGTCTCAGATTGCTGTTGAGGTCACTCTTCTTTCCAGTATTTAAAGGACCCTTCGTACACCGTGCTGTCGCCCGCATAACAATGTATTTCGCCGAGCGTGAGCATGTCGTTGATAAATAAAAGAATCAGCGCAGGCGACAGCGCGGAACCTTGGGGAACACCAGCTTGATTGAGCAGTCGGACAAGCAGACACAATCTAAGGTGACTAAGATCATCCGACCACTTAAAAAACTGGAGATCCAAGTGCACACTTATAACCGTAGGCCGGAAGCTTGTTGAGGAGACCTCGGTGTCAGAAGCAATCGAATGCTTTGAATATATCCTGAGCGAACGCCAGCGATTCCTCAAAACTGCAAAGTTTTTCATCCCATCCCACAAGTGCGCGACGTAGGTACGCTAGAATGTATCCAGTCGATCTTTGTTGGCGGATTCCGTACTGCTGGTCATGAATGGTTTATTTATGCAACTCGACCTTCGGCCTTGCTCCGGTTGAGTCTTTAAAAGCGAGCAAAGCCGCGGACACAGCTTGTTCATATACGTTTTGTATTTCCGTTGATTTGCTTGAACAGTTTAAAAAAGACGATAGTTTTCTGACTTTTACAATTAAAGGAATTATGCAAAAAACAAAATAAAATAATAGGCACATATTATTGTACATGTTATGCATATGTCAAAAAAATCATAATAATGAAATGTATTTAGAACATAAGTGCGATACATAAATGATATAATAAATTTTTTTATATTTTCACAAAACGAAAATTTAAAAATAATTTTATTTAATTTTGTCTGTATGCACTATAATATTATATAGGTACCTACATTCATCTTGTCAAACTCAAACTCAAAGCTTTTATTTGCAAACAAAAGTACAAGTTACATAAGTAATTACACAAGTAAAAATAAAATAAAACAGAAAACATAAAGCAAAAACAAAATAAGTACTTAATAAAAACCAATATTAAAAAAACAAAGAAACAAAATAATTTTGCTCGACATTTTGTTCACAAAAAGGATGCGGCCAGCTCTTATTCCTAGGGTAGACCCACGGTTAGAGCACAGGAAATCTGATTTTAAGCCTAACCCTCTTATTTTTTTAATTTTGACACAACTCTTCAGCGTCTTTTCAGTGTCTGAAAGAAAATTAGATTTACTTCATTCTGCTGATTTTGTGTGAAAACTTGTTGCTTTTCGAATTCAGTTGCATTCAATACCTCATCTAAAATTCCCTTAGCGTCGTAATTGATTTTCCCGCTTGCACTAATTCTTTCAGCTAGCCACGGAACAGCGGTGCCGGCGACCAATCAGGCATCCGACCGGTCCGCCCTTCAGACCCGGAAGTCCCATCCGGTGGGATTAAACCAGGTCATTCGGGATTCCGGTCGATTCGTCTGGATCAGTTGTTAAACTGCGTATGGGTCGGTCAGGTTTCAGCATTATCCATTAAAAACTAAATGCTCTTTTGGATTTTGTAACATTAGTATCAAGACGAACCACGAATCTATATTTAAATTAATTTATGTGAACACATAATATTATCAAACATCTATTATCTATCTTTCCATCCAGGCATAATTTTTATTTATTTTATTAATTTAATTAAAATTATTATAATTACCCTTTGGTATTTTTTTATTTAAACACGGGTAAGACGAGTTCCTAGAATCAATAGAATAAAGATTTGTTTATTTTGACAACATATCATACAACTAAGTGATCGCAATAAAAAAAAAATATAATTTTTGGTACATCTTTCTAACTTAACAATGCTTATAGAATATATTATCGATAAAAAAAAATTTTTTACTTATCCTTATAAGGTGTTCCGGAATATACCGATTCCCAATATGAAATTTTTGCATAAGTATACATTTTTGGTGATCAGAAAAAAAAATTCTTAAGAGGCGCAAATTGCCGTAACGACATTATCTTATTAACGGTACATTTTATTATTTTATTTTTCTTGATTTTTATGCCTTTGTTCAATAACCACAAGTAATATTAAGACCATGTTACTCGTATGTGGCCATACAACGTTTTAAGACGGCTTGAATTTTAGTCGAATTTCTGACATTTACTCAAATTTCAACTGGTCTTAAAATTTCGTGTGGCCACATTTTATGGTGTTACTATTAATTGGACTATTACATACTGTTATTGGACGAAGGAGTAGAAAATAATGATGCCGTGCTAAAGGGCGACAGGCTCGCCACCTCTTACCTTGGTGCGGACTTCCACCGAGTCACGCAAAGACTTTGCATGCTGGGAAGGTTGCAGTCATCGTTCGGCCATATGCACCTTTTAAGCCAATTTTTATCTGACCACTAAAAATTTATGTACATCAATATCATAGTGGGAATCGCTAGCCATTTGCGTAAGTAAAAAATATATATGTTACTAATATACATAACTATAATATATAATAATAAGTGATTAAGAGAAAATATATTTTTTTTCTTTTTTTCTTTCTTCTGAAATGTCCCTGGGTGGCTATACTATCACTAAAGTCCTTCCTAGCTCTTCACGTGCTTTCAAAGGTATCATTACGCGAGAGCAGACGCAAGCTGAAGCAGCGGAGGCTAAGTAGTCACTTTCGTAATGAGAAACGCGGCACGATACTGCAAAGCCTTGTCCGACGACCGACGCGACGGTACGTGCTGGAACTCGAGCAAAATCAGCTGGGAGATAATTTTATATAATGTAGAAATCTTAATTAAGCGATAAACTGTTTAATACAAAAAATTATCATCATCATCATCAGCGTTTAAATTTATAAATAAGAAGATACGCATACTTTTGAACGATAGGGGTAGTCGTCAGTCAAGAGCTGTACATCAATCTTCTGAGAACGCATCGTTTTTCGAAATCGTTCCTATGGCGTACGGCGAAAATATGGAATGGTCATCCGGTGAGTGTGTTCCCTACCACCTACAATCTGGGGATCTTCAAAAGGCGTGTTAATAAATTGGACAACGAGGAGTGGTGTTATTGGCTGTGACCGATCTTCTTTTGCAGTTTTGGGCACAGCCACCCATGCTAGTTGTCTATAAAAAAAAAACAAAAAAAAACATGGCATAGATTGGTATAAATAGTTTTAAAATATCGGACTTGCAAAGAAAAATGGCGGCGGCAAAAAAGCCACGAAGATGCAATATTGTTTCAGCAGACGCTATAACTGCCTTTATAAAGCCTGCCGCTGCTAACCTAGATTCTAGGCCACTCACGAAGGGATAATTAAATGCCTAGGTACTGAGCAGAAGTACCTAGCGTCTACATAAGTGCGCGTTCCGGGAACATTTACTTTGAAAGGAGAGATTACGCGGTTGTGACTAGTCTAATTCTTGCGTCTGTTTATTCCGACCTCGCGTCTCGCTAGTTAGGTCCCATTATTAAACAGAATTTAAAAATATAATAAAGAAAGTGGAAACATTTTTTGGTATTCTTTGATGGAGAGTTTGTATTTAAAAAAATCCAGAATTAAATTAAATGTTACTCGAACGCCTTTGGCTATTAGGAATATAAATAGACCTAATGGGTTATTTACTAAATAACAAAATATAAAATAGGATTAGGCATTCGACATACCTAAGGAATTATTTACAATGCACCCCGGTGAAGGAAAAACACCGTGAACTAATGCACTAACAATATCAATGTCTTGTACTGTAAAAATGTTGACTGGAAGAGATTGCCTTCGGCAATAAATCCGCCTTCTGCTAAGCGGGAAACTACATGTATTTTTTTATTGAAATTAATTGTTACTTTAAATTTACTATCTAATTTCCTTTGTCATAATTTTTTTTTACTAACATTACAAATTAACTTCGGTGATAAATGTTTCAGATGTTTTTCTTTTTATAACTGTTTTAATCCCTTGATTCAAGTTCGACCTCTAATTTTGGCGTATCTCATGTTTTCCATTTTTTGCAGTTTTTTCTTTGTGTCGTATATATGGTTTTCCTGGAGAAGTGGTGAATCAATAACTTGGATAAAACACGATTTCCGTGTTCAGCGTTCATCCGAAATATACCCTATTAGGCAAATGCAAACACGGATATTTGTCATTCAATACGGTAAAAGCACTTTCCAAAGAACTGTCACTCCACCCGCGGCAGGCAATCTATAGCGTTAGTTAAAACAATCCTTCGGTGTTTGAGTGTAGGTTTCGACCACGGATGTATCGACTAATATCTACTTTTAAGGTAGTAGTGTAGTAAACGCACGTTTTGGGTATGGAATAAATCATAACAGAGATTTTATTATTATATAGATAATAATATATAGGTACATGCATACATCATTAGTTTTCAAAATTTTCGGGTCATTACCAAATTGTAGTTATAAAATTGTAATTTTTTGCACCAAAGTTACCAAATTGTAATTCAAAGGCTAGGTTTACAGTGGCTTAGGGTGATTATACGAAAACATGCAATTTTTTTTTGGGGTATCAAAGCTTCAATAAATTCTATTTCCGATACAGAACCTCCCCTTAGCGTACTATTAACTAATTTTGAAAGACCTTATCA
>WYDE02201454.1:0-16250 GCA_009867175.2 Adela reaumurella
ACACTTCACGACAGACCATCGCAAAGCTACAAGAGTTACAGCTGGAAGCTCTCCGTCACCCACCGTACTCACCGGACTTTAAATTTGGGCAATTTTTTAAATGGGAAAAAATTCAACACTCTAGAGGCTGTACAAAACGCTTTCGCTGACTTCATCGCCTCTCGTCCAGCAGACTTCTACAGTAAAGGAATAAACAAACTGCCTTCAAAATGACAAAATTGTATAAATAATTTGGGCCAGTACTTTGATTTTTTTTGCAGCCATTTTATTCGCTCCACTGCTGGGTACAGGCCTCTCATTTACATTATACAAGAGGATTCTATTCAAACAATTCAACGGTGACCAACCGGCTTGGAATTTGGTTTCCTCACGATGTTTGTACTTTCATTAGCTAAAATAAAATAAAAATAACCAATAACTTTTTGTGTCTGTTTGTCCGCACAGCTCCTCCTAAACGGTTAGGCTTATCGGGCTGAAATTTTGTAGGTTTCATCTATATGCCAATAGCTAACCGCACAACAATTTTTTCAACTTTATATAAGAACTGGCAATAAACGTCCTTCCTGCACGCCAGTCTCGTTGTAACAGACTTCCATCGAGATAGGAATCCTATCTCGATGCAGACTTCTCAATACTTCCAATGGACGTTGAAAAATTTGCAGCTAAGTTTCTTGTCAGTCGTACTAATCTGTTTAAAATTGATATTTATGTCGCGAACTATTATTAGATAGATATAGAATGAGCCTTTTCAGCCCGAGAGGTCAAACCTTTTAGGAGCGTTCGTTGAAAATTTTGAAGTTTAGAAAATTTCTACGTTGAAGTTCCTTTGACAGTTCTCCTATGAAGTTGAAAATTCGTGCGTGGCGAGTTATTGATAAAATTAAACTACAAAATTTCAGCCCGATCGGCCGCAGCGATTTGAAAAAATATTCAGCGATGTTTCTTGCTAGTTATTCTAAGAAGTTGAAAATTGGTGCTTAGCGAGCTATTGATATATGGAATGAACCAACAAAATTTCAGCCCGATCGGTCTAACCGTTTAGGTAGAGTTGCGCGTAAACAAACACACATATAAACAGAAAGGCGCCTTCGCTTCGGTAAGCCCACAATGAATTAAATAACTATAAATTGCACAATGGTACAACTTACCCAAATCAAGATTAAATTCAAGCTTAAATGGTTTACATACGTTTTTAATTTTTTTATTTACGTTTTATGTTTATTTCAAAAAGCGTTCAGTACTTTTTCGCCCGATTTTCTCAAAATAACAAGGTACATGTACGCAATAGTCTTTTAGGCTTCGCTGTACTCGGACGTGGAAAATTTTTCGGAGAAGTTTCATTCCAGTTCTTCTAGGAAGTTGAAAATTTGTGTATGGCAAGCTGATAACAAATATTTAGAATAAAATTTCAGCTCGATCAGTCAAATTGTTTAGGACGAGTGGACGTTGAAATATTTCCAACTAAGTTAACTGCCTGTTCTCCTAGGCACTTAAAATTGGTGTGTGGTACGCTATTGGCATATAGAATGAACCTGAAAAATTTCAGCCCGATCAGTGGAACCGTTTAGGAAAAAATTTTCACCAATGTTTCTTGCCAGTTCTTCTAGGAAGTTGAAAATTGGTCTGTGGCGAGCTATTGATATATGGAATGAATCTGCAAAATGTCAGCCCGGTCTGCCTAACAGTTTTGGAGGAATTGCGCGGACAAACAAACAGACAGATCGACAGATGTCAAAAGTTTTTCGACCCTAGTCGCGTAATAGGCTTCACTTGGCTTAGCCAATAAAATTTTATTTAATGGAAAAGTATATCGTGTGGGTACGGTACTTAAAAGAATGACCCCGCTGCATCTCTTCCCGTGCAGGTCGTAAAAGGCGACTAAGGGATAAGGAAAAAACTCCGTGCTAAAGGGCGACAGGTTCGCCACCTCTCACCTGGGCACGGTTCTTTCACAGAGTCATGCAGTAGGTGGGTCTTCGTGCCTTACATGCTGCTTGATATCTTGTCCAAATACTTTGCGAAATGTGGTGGTCGGTGTTGTGCTGTAATTTATCGAAGTACTTGCAGCACAACACTGATTGCTCTGCTTATCCCGATTGTCGGAATTTAAGCGTGAGTGATATGGATGTATGTATGTAATAAAAATAAAAGAAAAGTTTCAAAGACACAATTGACCGAAAACGACGCATGACATCACCAGTTCAAATCTCCATTGAAAGCGCACACATTTGCGTTCACTTGTCTTACGTTTCGCATGGCTTTTAGACTGATGACGTCATAGTCACGTGGTCAAGTGTTTTGGCGCGAACTTTTCAGTATTAACATACAAATTGAATTTGTGTATAATTACGAGTTTTTTGAGAATTTTTGATTGTGATGTGAAAATAATCACACGAGGAATATTTTGAAACACATTTTGAAATTTTGTAGAATAGCCTATTGTTCTATCGGAGTGTTTTATGGCACCTAGTTACGAATGTTTATATACAGTAGGCGCTCCTCGGTAATCAGTAATGAACCCAATTTTTTTCATTTATGTCGAATTATTGGATTTGTATGGGAAAATTTACTGCCAACTACTGAACGCCGAGCGCTAGAGAAAACCTCTCCCGCTACACGCTCTATGATCCGGCAGTCGTGCCGGATTATATAATCCGACAGTCGTACCGGATTATAGAGCGGGTCAGCTGAGTCGCCAAATGCCGGCGCTCTATAATCCGACAGTCGTACCGGATTATAGAGCGAGTCAGCTGAGTCGCCAAATGCCGGACTACTTACTGGGCATGCCGGATTAAAGAGCGCCGGATTACCGAACGCCTACTGTACTTAATTTGAATGATATGGTTACATATCATAATCCTTACAATCGATAGCCCTAAAATTGAAATGCCTAAAGACGAAAGACCTTACTTCAAAATACCTAATGATTGTTTGACCGAAGTTTACAATACCTAATGGATAAAAACCTAATGTACGTTTGCCCTAAAGATTCCCCCCCCCCCCCTCCACACCCGGGGAAGAGGCGTAATTTGACGTAAGTATGGATGTATGGATGTATGTAGGTACATATCGCTATGGTTTTTGTGGTTTACAAAAATAATTCTACTGAATGAGCGCAAGATTTCGTTAATTTCTTTTTATATTGCTTTATTGGCTGATGACGTCACAGTCACCTGATGCAGCGTTTGAGCGGAAACTTTTATTACTAAGATATAAATCCAATTTTTTTATAAATATACTTACGATGTTTTTTATTGTTATTGTGAAGTGTATAATGATCACATGTCGAATACATTGAAATACACATTCAATGGTAGAATAGCTTATCGGACAAAATTTCATCTAGTTTACCTACCTTAAAGGCCGGTATTAAATATCGCGTATGAATGACGCAAAACCACCAGGAAATTTGTTTAAAAATTAACGCATGGCGAGGAAGGAAATTGTGAATATATTAGCGGCACAACAATCGACGCAAGCGCGGCCGCCGCGCCGCAGTCCGCTCACGTACAAACTCAAATATTACTCATCTCCAACGTCACAATATTTTAACCGCCTCGGACAGAATTAACCGTCTGACCCTATGCCGATAATATCGTGTCAAGTTAAATGTATGATTTAATGTGAGTGGAAAATAAAAGGGAACTGGTTAAATAAGGTGCGCGTACGCAGGTCGTGACGCTGCGCTGTCGACGCATAACTATCTCCGAGCGACTGCTTCCTTTACGTGGCGGTCGGTAATTCCACGCCGTTCGCGGTACGCTGGACCACTACGTCCAGGTATACTCTGCTGAACATTGACGTAGTCTCAATGTGCTGCATGCCATGAAAATGGCATTACTTTTATGATGCAGCTACCAACAGCTAGCCTAGAAGTAAAATCTACTAATTTCGAGATAGCACCTACCGTTTGTTCTCCTTACCTTTGCGTTGTCCAGGTTCCAGAGCTGCGGCACAACTCGAAATCGACAGAATTGCGTTTTGCAAAGAACACGGCTGAAAACGACATCAAAGAGACAAAAACAAATGCGGTTAATGTATTAGTGTTAGTATGCAAGCATGTAGATACTATCTTATCTTGTACCCACAACCATACGGAGTTTGTTCGTCCACTGCAAAGAGCTGGGCGGTCTGACAGTCTGACTAGACATTTACTATACGCATGTAGCATGTCAATCGAATAGTCTGTACAATGGACGAACAAAATAAACGAAACAGTACGTACCTTACTCGATGAAGTTTCCAAGTTGGACACATTAAAAACCGCGAAAAAGAAACCTAAACGATTGGCCAATCTTATTTCAAAATCTCCTCGGAGAGTTCGGCTCGGTCCGATGGCCGAGAAATTAATCGACTCAAAATGTCGTAGGAGGATCATTGAGCAATTATTACATGTTTACGATTGTGCGTGTAATATTCGCGTTCGGTCAGCGAAAGTAATTACGGGGACAGCTCCTTCGAAATTTGGACACGGGACCGGACCGACTCGCCGGTACACGAGCGTGTACGTCCGTCCGCACCGTCGGACACACCCCGTCGAGGAAGAAAGCACCGGCTTTTGATGTCGTCAATAATTATACGCATAATTTTAATCGTTAGTACGACGCCTTCTTCCTCGAAACCGGTGAAGGATGGTCCCGCGAGGCGGACGCCAAAACGAACGTCAAATATGCAAAACGTATACGAACGACGCCGCAAAGGATCGCTACAGCTTTAGGCCTTTAAGCTGCAGCAAGCTTGCGGTCGAGTGTCGGATACGTTTCGTGGTATATTTGTGTGCGTTCCGACGAAGCCTTTGGGTCGGAAGGAATTAGGATCCACACACGAGTGTACGGAGCACGTCCGACAGTGCACGGTGGGAGGAAAGGTGACACAACATACAGCATAATATTAAAATGTACAATGTTTTAATTTCATTTTTCGTGTCAGCTCCGATTTTGAAATCGCGCAACCACATATAAATTATGTCATAGAACAAATAGAAAATAGCTCAATCAAAATAATCTAAATTAAATCTTTAAAATTAATTTAAATAAACAATTATTATACAATATTGCATCTAATGTTAATAATATCGCCTCCTACCTCAACGAAATGTACAATATTTACACGTCGAATACTGGACTTTACAGCAGAGTACGAACAGCGTCTGCCTAATGCATTAATGAAATGATGTGTTTCGATCGATCGCAATACAAATATTGACTCTGCGGTCGAAGAAGACTGACCTACATTATGTGTCAAGTTGCGATCTGACTGATACGTTCACGCATATGTTTAATTCGATTCATTCAAAGGTCGATGCCGACATATGGAAGTGCACGTCGAATTCAAAAGCAAATGTTGCGAATGCCCGCGGAGACTGCGCTCCGACCGCACCATTTATCACCGGACCCCGTATAATGAACGCAGGGCGCAATAAAAAGGCGTCTGGGAACATTAATTTTTTTTATTTTGACATAAATTACACTCAAACGATTCAGGTGCGTATGTAACTTATTAAGTATTATGTCAAAATATTGCGCGATTTGCAGAGCGGTAATGATATAGCGGCGCGAGTCAGTGGGCAACTTGACTGTAATGAATCAGAAAAGACATTATGCCGGCGATAAGATGAATGTCATATTTTGAATATATATAATTTTTTCTTGGACACAAATGAGGTACGAGCAGCAACATTCATAAATATATAATTTTACATATAGGTAACAATTTCAAGATCTGACTTAAAAGACTTAATTCGAAATCAGTGACTGAACACTATTTATTCGTTAACGTATATTTCGACAACTCTAAATTACCTGTATCGTACATTCGGAGAAATTTTGGAAAGTACAACGTCGAGTTGGCGTTCGAAATAATGTCTGAGCATTTAATCACAACACTGTATCGAAAGTTAACTGTAGTCATTTCAACAAGCTTCGAGCGCCATTCGTCATAAGTCTGGTTTCTTAAACACTCGTGTTTCACTGGTTAATCATCCCGCAGTCTTGTTAATGTCACACAATTAACGGTAATCACTATGTTTAATGCAACTCGATGGATACAGTTCAAAACATTTCAAAATGTTAAATCAGTCCAATTACGCACGTAACAAGTCTCCATTATGCATTAAGTACAATTATGCGAGTTCAACGCGTTCGCGGCTCAGCTCATACTTCGTCGCGCACAACTTTTGGAAACGTTACTCGCTTTAAGAGAGAAAATTGCCCGACGAAGTACGAGCTTACGCACCCACACACATGCGAAACATTCAAAATGACAAACATACTCTACGCGTATTATGTTCGTTAAGTAAACATTTAACAATAACAACTCACAAAATGGAATGTATAGTAATTTATAAAAATTCACACGATCGTATCACCGATAAATAGATATTATTTACTTACAGATAACTTCTTCCGCCTCGACCTCTCGCGCAGACGTAACGCCATGCAAACACCAAAATCACAATCCATTCTAATGCGGCCGAGAGATCGGGGCGGAAGGGCCAAAAGATTACTGATCACAAACCCTTAACAATTTAAAACTGTGGACGGCTCGCAATGTCAACGTGTTCTACGAGAATATATTAATTTCATATAAACTAAATTGTATACGCTTAATGAATAGTTTGTTGGATCTAGAGTAGAGATCACCCACACAGCACCGCGCACTCTTTGTACAAATAGGATACACGCCACAGCAGCACCAACTAGCACCATCACAAATGCAGCCGCTACTACACACGAGTAATGTCCAGCACGCATCGAATTCTAGGTCGCACCATCCACCATTCGCATACCCTTCCTCGGTACCCTTGGTCCCTGAACCTTCGAGTATTCTCAATATTGAAAAGCCTCACAAATTGTCGCACAATTTGGTTTAGGTAAAAGTGTTCGTCCTAAAACTAAAATGTCGATGGCACTTTTAGTAATGGCCTGCAACTTAAGGGCTACTATACAAACTAATATCGATATAACACGTACATAAACAATATGTTCTGTATTAAATTAGTATTACGCTACGCATTTCGTCGTGATCGCTCGATTTGGTAATTTGATTCTCGACTAATAGCCTAACCGCAAAGAGGTAATTCCGACGGTCGTTTTATACTTTGTCGTATCATCCAAAGGCAATTTTTTTCTCCGTTTGCATGTCTATTTGAAAACAGTGGACTCGCGAAATTCGAAATCTCCATTTTGGAACGTGCACTGAGATGGGGGCACGCAGATAGCGCGTGCGCAACAATTCGGTCGGCGAGAGGCGAGCCAACAGTTTAGCACCTCCACCTCCCACCAGGTGAGGTCATCGAGGTGGACACCGGCTAGCGTAGTGGTCCTTTGTGTCGATCTCCGTCAAACAAAGTCGATCCACATTTCTAGCATACTGTTTTATGGAAACTGACATGGACGGCTATATCATACCAAATCACCAGTTCGGCACCAGTGATGTCAGTCCAATACACCCTGGTGAATTAGGTAGGTGTCATGTCAACGCTCTTTCCCAATTGAGCCGGCTACGTTAAACTCGACGTAAAACACGATAGGTATATTAATCGTAAACGTTTCGACCAAGCTTCATTCAGTGCGGTGGTACCAGCTCGGGCTGGTACCACCGCTAGCTTTTTCGTGAGTGGAAAACGGAGTCGCTCGGCGTTTGACTCCAAACGTGCTGACAGTATCGCTGGAGCCAAAAACAGCGCGTACTCGACTCAAACGATACTTCTTGACCCTACTTTTGAAAGCGCCAATGTTAGGAGAACTGAAAAGTACCTCTGCCGCAAGGAGTTGAATCCACATTTTAGGACGTCGAATTAGAAATGAGTATTAGAACCGCTTGAAGACATTTCGGCACGTCGACGACAAATCGATGGAGACTACAATACGTGAGAATTATGGACCCATGGAGGAAAGAGCTTCGAAGGCACGATAGAAAGAAAGACTAGAAAATGTGGTATTTCAAGAATATCATATCAAAAAAGTACAAAGTGTTCACAGAGTGGAAATGGTACTCATTAGAATAACTGCGGTCTGTGGTTTAATATTCCGACGAAAATAAATTATTTGATCATTCGTAGCTACCAATGTTACCAATGTAAGTAGATGGGTTGAATGTATTTCCATACAGGGTAACCGCACGATGAAGAAAAAATTGCTGTCGCCGTATGAATGAATTAAAGTCGCGAAGCCATAAAACCAATTTTACCATTTATATTCATCAATGAAACGAGTCGCGCGCCCTTGAGCCGCCGCACAAACCTACGACAACTTGTGTCGACCGCAAACCACTATTGTACATTTTATTTTTCTCAAACGAATTAAGTTGGCGGCGTGGGCGGCGCCCGCGCCGCGTGGGCGGACGGAAAAGAGAGCGGCGGTGGCGCCAACACTTACTCCACATTCGAACGCGTGTCGTCCCTTACCGACCTCCGAACTTCTCCCATTGTTGGAGAGGGAGACGAACATTTCGGAAATCGCTAAGATCGCTCGCCCGATACCGTAGCCATTGACACAATACGAGTGAGACTTTGGGCTCGCATGTCACTTTCGGTTGGCTGCAGTTCTGATTATGCCATCGAGACATTTTATTGTATATCGTACAAGCAGTTAGATGCTTATCGATACTGCACGAAATTGTCACGTTCATATCCTAATAACCTCACTATTGCGGCATGACGTAACCTTGCTTTAACGCTTACTACTTACGCCCAACGTCAGTCGCTCCCAGTTAGAGTTAATATCCCAGAAAGATTTTAACTGTACAAGCTAAAATTTAGTTATAAGATACTTCAGGCATATCCTCACCACATTGACGATTTCTGCTTGGATAGTGTAATCTTTGCTCCACAGAAAAAAATAGAGAAAATCGGTCTACTTCTTCGCATTTTTAGTTACTTAGTTCTACGAATTGATCTTCATTACATAGACACGAAATACATTTATTGCGCGCACATTGTGCGTAGCTTCAACTGAATTTGTGTGGTTTATTATTATCACCAGTGAGCGTATAGCGCGGCTTAGTATATGGCGCAATGTTTACTCATTGTACCTAACTGTATTTGCTGACGATCGATACGTCAGAGGATGCATCAATCTCGCTGTATAACGGTTTTTGAATCTTCAGAGGACGATCGGACACGATCGCGGTTTCAGCTATGTCCGCCTCGCAGGTGCCGTCCGATATCGGCCGGCCCGATAGCATCGTAAACACTGCGGCCCGTTGCACCGAGTCCATATATTTATTATGATTGTGAGATACAGCGGCGCTTACTGCTGCTCGCACGATATTATCGCGTGGTCTTACATGCTGCTTAGAAAACACGCTCGCATTCGTACTGTGAAACTATTTCCATTTCATTTAGAAAATCTATAAGACGGATGAATTAATTTCCCAGCCCATTCTAGAGCACCCATTTTCAACTGGAAAACATAGCTTGATGAAATAATAAATTATGCAAAAGCGAACCAAAACTAAACGACCACCTCTACATTTCGAAGCGTTCGACTTGTTCGCGTATGTTGGAAATGTTATTATGCCATTTAAAATCACATCAATTCCGCCTTCATCGAACTTTGGAGTCGACAGGTTAAGCATAAGATCCCCGCTTGATACAGCTAAATAAGCTCGTAATATCGACGGAGCTCGTCATACATAAATCAGGCGCAGGAGTCGATACGAAAAGTTGTGATCGGCGCACGTCCGCAGCGCGCATGCGTTATTAGAAGGTCCGCGCTACCGCCCCGCGCGCCGCCGCCTCCGCTGTAGTGGTCCGATGTCTAAAGCCCACGCTTGTCGTACGTCAGCCAATAATGCGCATTAACATGACGATTAATAGACTTGTGAATGGATAAGAGAATACAAGACAACAGAGTAAATCTAAGCGGATGCGATGCGCGCGTATTTCGCAAGGATATTTCGACAGGCTCGTGGAAACGGATGCCGTTCACGACTGCAGTGCAACTCGGGTCACCGAATATATTGGGCGTACGTGCATGATGTGAAACAAAATGTTTGGTCATAATGTTAGTATGTGAGGTGCAGTGTTAAGAGTAGCGCTTCTGGTTTATTATTTTTTAATTGACTATTAAGTCGCTTACAAATAATTGCCTTTTCTGTAAAAAAAATAACATTGAGGAAACCTATACACTAACAACACACACGCGTAGTAGTCTATAAAGGATGGCTTAAGAGATTGCCTCTTGGAATAAGTCCGCCTTCTGCTTAAGCATAAAAGTGTACATTTATCGACTTATTTTATTTAGTTTTTCCGATTAAGAACCTCAAATAATATGTCTTATGACAAGTGAGACAACTTTAAGCCTCACGTACAATCGATTAGCAGCTTGAAAGCGTTTTGTTTGTATAAGTCCAGTCAGTATGTGTCCGTGAAAAAGAATGATGGATAGCAGAGCAGACAAAAGAAGTAAAGGATATGTTTTCTATGGAGGCTGCGGCGGCGGCTGGCCGTGTGGCGCGTCCCGCATAACATTAACTGCACTGTGTGCTTTGGGAAAGTTCTGGGCGGACAGTTTGAAAGTTACTTATTGGCGCTTGTCAGTTGGCTCTGAAACTTCCGCGCGTGACATCCATTTTAAATTACGTTTAGGCGAGACTTCCTTTTTGTGACTTATTTTTTTTGTTATTTACCATACAAGCTTTTCACACAGTCTATGCTAATAATATTTATTACTTTGATGAGTTGGAGATTTTTTTTTTCGTACCTTGTCCCGTTCAATCAATCAAACTACTAATCGTTCGTTGTTAAGGTGCTTTCTTGCAGATGCATTTTAGCAGATTGCCTGAGCCTAAATATCCGTAACCGTAAATCATATTGATTTTTTATTGCGGGGAGCCAAAAGTATGAAACCTCTACTTTTGGCTCCCCGTAATAAAAAATCAATATAATTTACGTGTACGGATATATTTAGGTTCAGGTAATGTGCTAAAATGCATCTGCAGGAAAGCACCTTAATGTTACATTAATACTTGCGAAAAGCTACTCTAAATTATTTTTCTTTTTGGTTGTAAACATGACTACTAAACGCAACGCCTCGTGCTTGAATATCGACCCGAGCTGAAAATGCGCCGTGCCGACCATCGGACGAGCTCATTGCGAAACCCGTCGGTATGTCGCGACGAGAGAGCTTCGTACAGGCGCCACAGTGGGTGGACGAACATACGGACAGACTAAGTAAGTCCGTAGAGAGGCACAACAATCCGCGACCGCCATCAGTTCCCACGCGCTCCACGCGGCTAACGGTCTCCGACTTTGCAACGGTTGGCGGCGACGACGCGGCAGTCCGCGGAGTTGTCGCCGAATTATTGACAACCTCAACAATAGCCTTCCTTCCAACATTGCAACTCTGGCGGTTCCTTTGCCCCTTAAACTTCTTAATTTGACTGTAAACGTCTAACGTGCCGAAAGCGCGCATTTTAAGAGTCACGTAGAAAACACCAGCGAGCGTCATCGTAGACATACCAGTTTTTGATAATGGCCATGTTAAGCTTTAGCAATACCGATGCTTAATTGCGTTGATTGGACGATGTAAACAATGAGTGTTATGTTAGCTAGCAACAGAAGCGGACGCCGCGCCGGTCGTAGTTGTCCGAAGTCCGCGATGGTCGGCGCTACGGTCGTTGCGGTGACGCAAAAGGCGTGCGATGTGGGCCGTGCTCGTCGTTTACTCTATTTTCGGCAACGCTCCGGACTAATTTTATACCATCGGCGTATCCCGCCGCTGCCGTAGGAAGTGGAGCAGCTTCCCGCTTCCCAGAAGCGGCATTCGCGATGTTCTACTTTATAAACCGCTCGGGTTTATACAGTGCGGTGGATCGATTAAGGACGGATACCTCGCGAGGAGAGCGTCTAACCGAACAATACCAGAGATAAACCACTCGCCAATTATCGAAATGACAGCACAGGTCTGCCATAAACAGAGGAACGACACGCTCTGGACCGAATCTATAATGGATGAGGTGCGCCTGCGCATCTCGGCCGTCTGCCGCTCTCGTTGCCTGTCCAGCCAGACGAGAGGAATAAATAAGCGGAAGCCGCGTCATCGTCGAGCGACAGCCGATACCGCGGCCGCTTTCATCAATCTAATGGAATTAACGAGGAGTATTTGTCACAGAGAAGGATTCCGTTCGCAGGCGTCCATTACGGAGGCGGGTCGCGTCTGCCTCCACTGCTCGGCGTCACAAATAAATTGCAATTAGAGCAATCGGCGCGGTGCTGCGCGGCTGTTAGCCGGAGGCATCGCGGAAGCTCTAGGCGCAGAGATCCGCCGGCGGATAGCCGAGCCTCGCACCTGGAATATCAACGCCCGTAGCGCACCTCGGAGGGAATATAAACTACTAGACGCGTCGCCCCGGTCAATCTGACACAGATCGCAGTGGAAAAGCGCGCCGCCGACAATATACGACTGCGTCTGCGAACGTGAAAAGAATTCGTGGGAGAAAGGCGGTTTATGCAACGCGCGGAGCGCGCAAGCGGTGAAGATAACAAGTGCGGCGGAGGAGTGAGTTCATAAATAAGTCGTCGCAGAGCGGCGGCGGCGGCGGCGGCACCTCGTCTGCCGACTGCAGTCTGGAGCGCCGCGCGGTACGGACGACGGGGGCGGCGGCGGAGGCGGCGTAAATACCGGCACACGGCGAGTGACGTCCCGACATCCAGGACCATTCAATTTTATTCGCCGAAACATAACGAGAGAAGCCGAACCGGGCCACTTTATTCCTTAAACGCGATTTATTTATTCGGCTAACATTACCGAGACACAAAATCTTGTCCATAAATACATGTGAAAGCACATATCAAGTATCGGAATGCAAACGCCCGAGCGCTGCCGCTGCCGCGCGCTGACCGCTTGAATTATGCAACAGCCAGTGTGTTGTGTGTGCGTAGTGTGGGGAGGAGCTGCGGGCTCCAGCAGCAGAGCTGGAGGTCGGGGGGAGGGGGTCTGGGCAGGCGCACGTTACTAATAGTGCACACACAGCAGCAGAGCGGAGCACGCCGCGCGCCGCACCTCGGCCGTCCGCGGCGCCCCGCCGCCGCAGTCGAAACAACTCCTAAAATAATACTCGGACATAGCGCAACAGTTTCTTGTCTCGAAATAACGCCAATGCCGCATTTTTACGCCGTGTTCGCCGACTCAGCTACGGAGCGGACAGTGCGACTATACGGAACGCTGGACCAATCATTGCGAAGCTAGCCGTTTACACGTACAATACTAACTGAATGAAAATTTCTGAATTTTATTTTTATTGTCCGCGTAGGTATTGCTCAACGGGAAATAGTACTATTTTAAAAAGGAGCGCTGTGGCGGTGCTACAGACGAGCGGAGACCGAGTAAGTACATGCTTGGAGAAATTCAGAGGGCGGAGTTGCATTTGTCCGAGAACATTTTCATTATATTTTAAAGCATAATCGGCACCGATGAAGACGTGCGAGGGTCGTGTGAATAATGCCATAAGCTGGATTAACGGGTCCTCCGTAATTGAGTCGATCGATCAACCTGGCAACAATTTGGCACGGGTGGTCGAGCAGCGGCGAGATGTTAATTACCCATCGAACCGCCTTCGGACCACGCGAATTTCGCAAACATCGAAAAAATTAAGCTCGGAGAGGGGACCGAGTGCGGTATAACGAATGAGCCGCGTGACGCGACGCGACAATGCGACCTGTGACAAACGTCCGCCGTCACGTAACCTGACGGTGTGACCCTACCCTGAGGCGCTGCGCTGAATCAGTATGGGAGATCTGGCTGCCTTCGCATTCGGACTTCAAATGACAAGGATAAAACTTGATGTTTCCAATAACTTGAACTAACAGCAAAGGACAAAATCGTAGATCCAGATGAAAACTGAGACGATGAAGGCAGTCGCAGGAAGGTATCGACGCCGCACTCCGCAGCGGCCACACTAATCCTAATGCCACACTCGACGATTGCGCCGACGATTACTCCGCATCTATTAGTCAAATTAGCCACATTGTTGCCGGCTCGCTGGTGCCCCGACGACGACGCGACGGCGGCGTCCCGAGCGGACGCTTTCAACATCTCGCTTGCACAACGACCAATCCTCTTATCCCCACACAATTATACCGTTTCTTAGCGCACAATGCGTGAGTCAGCCTGACAAACAGAAATTATTGTCGAGCAGATGAGAGCGTTTATCAAAACAATAGTATTGATAAGTTAATAAAGCGCACGTGAGGAGAAGACCGAGTCGCCCTAACGAGCGATTATGGACGAAAACAATGTGTGTCGCGAGGCAGTGTCGTCGGTGAACTGGCCTGGGGCCGGGGTCCGCTCACTCGACGAGTCGAGGTCGACGTGCGAGCGGGAAGCGCATAGATTTTACACAGACTTCACTATCGGTGTCACTCTCATCTCTCACTCGACATGCCGAATTTCGTTAGGCCGGTATACTCATATGGCGGAGTACGGAATACGTTATGCCGCGTGAGTCACCGAGATAATCTACGCGGTGTGTTAACTAACCACTGCGACCGTGCGCCGCCAGCTTATGTCGTCGCCGCATTGTGAGACCCCATCTGATTCTCTAATGGGGATTATTACTCTACCACGTTCGAAGCGGCCGCTATGTTTCAGTCATAATAGAAAACACAACAACGACTACGAGATAAGCATAACTAAACCGCGCTCGTGACATAAACACGGCCAAAAACTTCAACTGGCATCACAAAATGTGCAATCATCGGAATAACCGCAGTTGGAAATAGAGCGTAACGCGATACATTGAGCAGACTGCATTTTGAAGTGCGACGACCCGTATACGATATTTATAGAGGATATAATAGGAATAGGATAGAAGTGAATGATATCAAGGAAATGATATCGCGAAATATCAGACGAAACAGGAACAGCGTCTCTCATTCAACATCAGCATGTTATGCGCATTGATAAAACAGTTGAACCTAACACAGTAAAAACGCCGTTTCTACTTCTTTTGTGATACAAAATGAAAGGGCAAGCGATACTTTTGCATTGAGGGCTATGCGGCACCACATCGCCTGTCAGTCGCAGAACAGAAACACGTCGGATAACATCATCTACGACCGATGGAGACGTTCGTATCTCTCCCTTATCACTTATTAGAATCGTAATTACCGCGTGAATATTTCAATCGAATTGACTTATCGACGGCGCGTGAACAATATCGATCGCTATCTGCGCGGACATATTATTTCCGTTGGATTTGGTTGGCGCGGCGGCCGCGCTGGGAGGTGACTCGAGGCGCAGGGGAAGTGAGTGAGAACGAAGGGGATCCCACCCGTCACGTTTTCCGTCCCGCTCGCCGCACTGATTTTTATCGACGCGATCGTGGAATCGACATAATCGATTTCAACATATCAAAACTGACAAGCGATTTCGACTGCGACCAAACATCGGATGCTCTTCGAATTCGAGTCGCAGTGGGCGCCGCGCCGGCAGCGCCGGATAGATTGAAAATTAAATCGATCGCCTCGATGCCTTATGCAAATGCGAAAGAGAATTAATGGTTTCGGCTAAGCGCCGCGATCGTTGACTGAAGAATCGCTACTGGAAACAAATCGATGAATAAATTGCAAGTAATCATCGCCACGTGGACCACTATTAATTATATGCAGATGAGCTGAGTAAGCGAAAATAAACACTGACAACTAATCTTATCCAACCAATTTTGATACACCCATTGATCCGATTATCGAGCTCGCGGTATTTTTAGTTAAGAGGGGACGGAAGTATTTAATGTGGATGTGAAAAAAGTAGGCTTTGGAGCAATAAACAAACAATTACCATAGTCGAACGAGACGGGCTAAACCGATAATCCCACAAATCTGACAGGCGTCATACGAAAAGCACTTTCTGAAGCACTCGCCGCTCTGCGTGCGTAACACGCCCAAGCCACTGTATAGTGTGGTGAAATTACGTTGTGAAAGTACAACTTGCAAAATATCATAAAAATTATTGACATTTTATATTTCGATAATATTGATAATAGAAAGATCAACTAAAAAATGGCATATAAATATTTTTAATTTTTTTCATGTTTTCACCAACACTTAATTGGTGCCCGAATGTGTGTGGCTACCCCTCCGCGAAAGAGGGGTTATGGTATGATTTATAATGAACTTTTAAAATTCAAATTTAATGATATAGCAGATACAAAACATTTTATAGTACCGTATGGGGCCGGTACTTTAAAGAATGACCCCACTGCATCTCTTCCCATGCATGTCGTAAAAGGCGACTAAGGGATAAGGA
>WYDE02201455.1:0-10192 GCA_009867175.2 Adela reaumurella
GATTCTGGAGTTATAAACGGACAGACAGGACTGACTACTGAGGACGCCAGACGTTGCATTTTATAATAGTAGGGATGTAGACAGTATGAGAGAATATTAATATAGATTGGTTTTTACTAAATCCTCAAGAATGTGCATTACAATTTTTGTTATGGCTCAGATTATAAATTGTTGAGTATACAATACAATTTCAAAATTATTGGAAAATGTAAATACATAAGTATAATACATAATGTATGAGTATATAATATGTATTAAACGCAATTAATAATTTTTCCTGCATTAAGTCTAGATTTCATATTTCGAAAAAAACTATGGAAGGTCAATATCTGTATATGTTTAGGTACTTTTATAATATACTTACGTACGTATATAATATCAATTGCGCAAATTTTTAAGGTCAATTTTATCGTTAGCATTGGATAACTATGTCGCTGCAATTATTACAAAACAAAAGATTTATATAATTTTTGGTTAGTTAATACTTCAAATTAGTTTTGTTCCTACCTAGATATATGTAGGTATTTATTTTACACCTACTACCTACTTTATTAAGAGATTTTTTTTTTTAAATAAAATATGTTGATCTATATTTGTATTAAAGTCATTATATTTTGTGTTAGCCAAGTTGATATAGTTCTGCTGTGTTATGAAATGAAAAATAATTAGTTGCCAGGTGTTATTTCATTATCCCAGATGATTTTTATGACAACATACCAATATGTTTATAATATGCATTATTTATTACAAAAATGTTTGAAGGCAACCTGTAATTACTCGGATGCCCATACAATTACATGTTTTGAAATCGTATCAAAGATCATCTCCATTTTGGGCGCTAAAAGGGTCCCTGTTTCCACAAAGATACGACGAGGACGTCTGCCATCTATTGGCGCTGTTCCCAACTGAATACTTAAAACGTTAAGATATTCTGAACCCAACCTTTTCCTTCGGTCCTCTCCTTCCTCATAATAATACCGCATACTAAAATCACAGTTGAAAATTCATCCCTAATGTTATGTTAATACGGCTAATATCGAGAATGAAAAAGTTAGTTAATACCTTCTGCATCTGTACGAAAGAATCGATGAGGGTATTATCTTCTATTCCGCTCTAGCCGCAGGAGATAGCTTCTGTTAGAGAAAGAAGGGGATAAATGAAGAGGCTTCGACGTATTTTGGTAGGTTTATCCCTAACTGGTTTGAAGCTGATGTTGCGGGACGTTAACTGTGGATTTGCTTTTATTTACTTTTTCAATCTTCTTCTTAATTTATTTAATTATTATATTCTTTCTATCTCTCTCTTTTGCAGCAAATTTATTTGTTCTATTGTTTTACGCAAGCCATTCACGTGAAAGAAAATGTTCACGTGAAATGAGTTTTCTCCCAGGCTTTTCCTTCATCCGAGTGTCAACGCCATGTAGCAATAATTCAACCAATATAGACCATCACGCGTCTTCCCCGGACGGGTAAGCAGAAACAATTGAGCGCCATTTGACTTTCCTGAAATACATCCATGCTTTTATCCACCGTCATACATCGTTTTATGAATTCATGTCGGCTACTGGTGCTCTGAACTGGCCCCTTACTTAAAAGTTTACCTACATATTTGATCATGTTCGCCTAGGACGGCCCCGTTGGACCATTCCTTTCACATTCGCTTTATATATTAATTTGGTCATTCTCTCACTATCCATTCTGTCCATATATCCATTCTGTCTTCTTTCAATCAACATTTTGGCTTACACGTGTATTCTTCACCGTATCTTTCAAATATACACCATTACGCCTCATCCCCGGACGGGTAGGCAGAAACATTTGAGCGCCATTTGACATTTTCCTGACATACATCTATGCCTTTCTCCACCATCATACATCGTTTTATGAATTAATGTGGTCACTGGTGCTCTGAACTGGCCCCTTACTTAAAAGTTTACCTACCTATTTGATCATGTTCGCCTAGGAAGGCCCCGTTGGACCATTCCTTTCACATTCGCTTTATATATTTGTTTGGTCATTCTCTCACTATCCATTCTGTCCATATATCCATCTTTTTTCAATCAACATTTTCCCTTACACATGTATTCTTGACCGTATCTTTCAAAGGTACATCACACATTCTCTCAATGAACGCGTTGAAATCAACTGCATTTATACTACTTGAATTTTGCTTCTGCCATACCCAAGATTCACTGACAAACACGATTGTCCAGCCCAGGACGAAGCAAGAAAAGCTTTTCGTGCAGTGTAGCTAATCACAAAACTTTTCAGGAGTCCCATTCACGCTATTAAAATTTATAAATCGCCTTTCAACATCTTTATCGTACTTTATCTTCCTTATTTCTCGCGAACACGTTTTCTAGATACACAAACTGAACATTTGTTCCAACTGTTTGTCTCCAATTCTTACTTTACATTCAGTGACTTCAATCACGCTTGTCTTCACTTTCTCAAACACCATAAATTTTCCAAATTTTACTTAGAATTATTTTCTTTCCTTTTTCGTTGCACGCATATTAATGGTTAAAAATTTATCTTTAGACCCTCGTCAGATAAAGCGAACATAATTGCATCGTCAGAATACAGCAGGCATCTCACAAAAAATATCCATGTTCAATCCAGTCTCATTAAACTTTATGGCTTGACAATCTGGAAATCTCAGACAAAATACCTGACTCGTTCTTTCTCTTCCAGCCAAAGATTCAGCATGCGCATCCCAAATTTTATATTTCGTCGCCATTATCACTCTTTCTATCAGAACCTACGCATACAATTTGCCGATAGAGCTTATGAGGCTTATGCCCTTGTACTTTTTGCATGCTTTCCTTGAAACAATGGAAGAATAATCGCCTACCTACTATATCGTAGGCGGTACCTGACTATGTCGAATATTACAGGAATTACACCACTCCAGGGACACAATACCTAACCATTTCGACTGTAAAATTATCACAGAGCTAGCAGCCTTAGCCAGTATCATTGCTTTAATCGCCTTCTGAACTTCTTTTACACGTATCTTAAGCGTCATTTGTATCTTCATTCTCAAATATACTTCTTCTATCTCGTTTATCTATCTCGCTGCTTTCTTTCAAAACCGTATCCTTATATGTATGTAATGTCATCAAACACATTCAAGCTCTCAAAATATTCATTTCAGCGTGATATCACCTTGCAATCTTTTACTATAAAATTTCCCCATGTTTTGTGTTATCACATTCACTTTAAATATATTCGAACCACTTTGTGCTTATCTCATTTGTTTCCAAAATATATTTTGGTTCGCTCTATAGTTGTTATATAAATCCTTCTTTTATTCAGCAGTTCTAATTCAGCTTTCCTTTCTTTCAAAATTATCGTTTCTTTCCTCTTAGCAGCCTTATAATTCTCATCCACTTCCTCTGTATTCTGTTTACATGCTTGATTATAGCTCGTAATTCCAAGCTTCCTGCTTATCGTTTACAGGTTTTTCAAATTTCTCATTCCACCATGCGTCACCTTTCTGCCGTCCGCAACTTTTTGTTCCACACATAAGCCTTGCCGTACTTACTACCCTATCAAGTATTCTGTTCCACAAATCACCCAAGTTTCTTTCATTTTATCAACCCATTTCAATTCAGCTGTCAGTTTAGTTTTATATTCATGGCATTTTCAACATTCAACATTCAACATTCAACAACAGCATTCAACAGCTTTTCTATCCTAATACGTTCCAGTGGCCTAGTCTTTGTAGGTATTCTTTATATGATAACGCTAACCTTGAAGGCGATTCGTAAACCTAGTTTTTACTAGTGAGTGCTACGTTCTAACATTGACATCTCCATAAACCTTGGTATCTACAGTACTAAATCTCACCCTCCAAGTCACAATCACAAAATCGATTAGAAATTTTTAATTTTGTCTACCCCATGTGTGCATAGAATATTTTTGTGCTAAAAATAGTAGTATTAGTGGCAAGAAGATCTCTTTTTATGCAAATTTTAAACACCTCTTCCCCATTTTCATTCACACTGCCATCACCATATTACTATCGTATGCTGCTGTTCTTACACCCAACTTTCCATTCAAATCGCAAGCTATTATTATTTTCTCATTCGGTTCACAAGAATTCAGTGCTTCCCTTACATAAACCCAAAACGTATCTCTTTCCTGAAGACAGGCTGTGTTTACTGGATCATAACCTGCTTCAAGTAATGCTATGTGAAGACCTATTTTCAGTCGGACCCACAGGAGTCCCGGGTTAACACATTCAGTTCCTTTCACACACTCTTTCATCTGCTTTGACAATATTATTCTTACTCCACGATTCGCCCTTCCAATTTGTAGCTTCCTCAGACCAAAATGCAGTTACAGTACCGTCATGATCATCCGCAATGTTACATCTTTTCGCTTTGTTTCGCTCACACATCATAGATATCTAACTTCGTTTCTTTCATGACTTCGCACAATTCATTCATCTTAGCATCCTTTCCTGCACAAATATCCCATGTGACTACAAGACAATAAGATGTAATAAGATGATTTAATAATATTGTTATATCGTACACAGGCCATGTTTCATTTCTGTACACTGTTTTCCTGCCAATTTGCAAGCGGTGCGGTAGAGAGAAAGTTCCCACGCTCCCTTCTGTTATGTAATATGAGACGAACAACACAAAAGCACATTTATCTCTTTCACCTCGCGGTCTCCGATCACGTGTCCGGGTCCAAAGTCTTTATAATGCACAGAAATGAGACTGGTCGACTGTACATTCCAGCATTCTTCTTTTGGTAAAGCTATGCTCAGATAGTCAGATAAAGTAAAAAATAAAATAAAATACGTATATTTGAAGAACATTTTTTACATGCATTGTGTTCGTAACAATCTGTCGGAGAACTAGATAAATAATTTCCCACTAGTTAGGTAAATATACTTATTAAGAACTCGTGTACACACACATAGAGAAAGAAAGTCGGGAAGACAGAAATAAATGCAATAAAGTAAATTACACATGGAAATAAACCCAAGCGTCCCGCAACATTCGCTCTCAAGTAACGTAGCTCTGGTGTTCTCCAATAGATGTCGCTAGATCAAACTCATTTTGGAGGCTTCCATTTTCAAAATTGTGATTAAAATTCGCAATTTATCTACCAGCCTAGCAATATTATAATTTGTTGAAAATAACATATTTATGACTGGTAAATTTTAATTAATTTCATTTATGTCTATGTAGGTATTACGTCTTTTTTTTTTCAAGTATTACGTCAAGGTAACAAGTTGTTACATAATAATAGTTTGTTGTTAATCCTTTAGTTTACTATGAGCAAGTGTGCCAAATTCCTATTAAAATAGGTTACTCACACACAACACAGTACCAACTATTTCCAGTCTATGCGTAAGAGTACGTATAATATCTTCGTAACTTTTTGCATAATTAAATTAATTATGATTACTATGATTAGGTACGTATCTACTGTTTAATTACACGATTACGGGAAGTAATCATTGTCATTATCTTTAATTAATTAAGTATTGAGACCATGTTCGCTTGGGCGTGCCTACTAAGTGGTTAAGAGCACATGGTTGGTTTTGTAATAGTCCGTGGCTTTACGTAATTGTATATATGTATTCTAAACGGAAATAAAATATTGCTTGGTTACTTCGTACTGTTTGCACGTGTTTAGAAATTTATTTATTTTGCGTACCGATGTATACCTATATCGGTTTCGAGAAAAAAATCCGATCTTGAAGATTAATATAATTTTAGTCACCTACTCTGCTAGCTAATGTATCTACTGTGTTTCACCTACTCTCGATAGCTGAGAGTATTTACGATACAATGGATATATTGTTTCCAACTTGGCAGCTGTAATATGTTTCAGCTCTCGTGACATAATCCTGAATATTCGATGCCCGGCACGCCGCGCCGCTGCACCACCGCGCCGCCGCCGCGTTGCGACGCCGCCGCCCCGTCGCGACGCCGCCGTCGTCGCCTTCGTCGGGGTCTATTTATACCGTTCAGGCAGGGTTCCAGACATGCGCAGTGAGGTGAATATTTTCAGTTTTTACAGATAGAATCGATCGGATAGAAAGGCCGCAGGGTTAAAAAGATTTGCGTTAGGTAGGTATGTGCTTATATTATTTTCAGCGTCTACGTCTCGATGTCTACCCTGCGCTTATACATAATTACTCCTAATATATTTTCTTACTCGTATTATGTTTGTGTGTGTCAGATTGGCCGAGCGTGCAAGAGCACGCCTCTCAAGCGAGAGTTGCGGGTTCGATAACCACTGGGACACAACTTTAACATTTGTGCTTAATGGCGGCTGACACTCCGGTGAAAGAAAACATCGTGAGGAAACCCACTTTCAAGCCGGTTGGTCACCATGGAAGTGTATAACTAAAATCCGCTCATATCATGTAAATGAGAGAGGCTTTAACCCAGAAGTGGGGCGATAAAATGGCTGCAAAATTGATAAGAGAAGAAGAATTATTATTAGAAGAAATATTATGTTTGTGTATAATTCAGGTGTAAACTCTTCTACGGTTGGCAGGATCAGAGAGTCAGAAGCGTATGCTCCGATGCATCCAATTTCGCCTCGGGGATGACAAACCATCTGGAAGGTGGACAAGGGTTCTTGTAAGAAGCTTATTTACACGCTTTCTGAATGAAACATATTTTTCCACTGCAGGCGATAAAATATTCAAAGCCCATTTACTGCACTCAATAAGGAGTTTATATGATGGTAATCAAAGCATTAATCATTCTGTCTATGGAAATTAGCATATAAATAGAGAATACAAACTTGACTTGAAATCCAAAAAAAAATCTGGGGAACCTAATTTTGATTAAAACCTAAAATGTCCTTTAACTTTGGTGACATGTATGACTCGTCCAAAATATTTCTATAAATTATTAAAATAAGTATAGGTCGGTGTAACTATTTGCTACTTTTTTAAAATTTGATATTTCATTTATAACGGCGTAATAATCGCGGTGTCAACGGGTGAGGCGGGGCGCGGGGCACGTAGAGATGGTCCCCTCACCTCACTCACACCATTCCACGCACGCTGTTTTCTGTTTTTGACCAAAATATCTAAGTTACTAATAAATTAATTTGTGGATTCTGTGAGATCAGCAATTAGGAAGTAATTCTTTATTTATATGTAAAACTTCTTCTATGGGCCAATTAATGCACGGGTCAAAGGCTTAGCTCACATGACTAATTCGCGTTGTGGGTTTTTTTCATTTCATATAATTTATTATTAAATTATTAGAAATGTCCTAAGATGAGTTTAAGATAATGTTTTATCGCGCTAAGTGTGTAGTGATATTTCGTACTAGTTGGTGAAATTATAATCATTTTGGAACCATTAGGTCTCCGTTGGGGGTATTTGCCCGGGTAAGTACTGCAGCCCTTGCATACAGGGATGGGAAATTTGAAGTTATCTACCTAACTGACCAAGTAAAATATTCTACTGTTATACCTAAATCTAATAGGCCATTTAAACTGTTATTGTGAAATAAATATGATACATATTTATGTAGTAATTTCTTCGTAATTTATTCCTTTTCAATGATCAAATTTACTTCTCGGCACCTTTTGAGATGTCATAAACTTTGACAGATAACTTGATGTCACTCTCAAACGAATCGAGCAGTCAAAAGTGCCGTATTGCGCATGTAATACGTAGACTACATAAATGAAATCAAATGTAATGATTTATATGAAAATTAAATGATGTATATGACTAAAATAAATAATAATTACTAAATAAACATATTACAAATAAAAACATGCAAAGCGTTCAAATACATTGGCCCTAGGTACATAATCTATAGATTTGCGTCTGTCTTTGTAGGAGACTTCTTCAGTAAGCATTTATGAGTATGCCTTTTGCGCTCATCTAAGTCTAAAAAAAAGAAAATTAATAAAATACAAAAATAAATATAATTGATAATAAGTTAAAAAATAACACCATTAAAACAATTCAAATATAAATTATAATGTAAACTTACTTAAAAACTCAATTGATCCAGACTGATTAAAGTCGTAGCTTATATCACTTAGCGGTTAATTATAGGAATCCATCCGTCAAATATATCATTACACGCATGGATTCCTATAATTATACACCCAGCAAACGTCAGTTTACTTCGTCTGATTAAAAATACGACTTTAGTATCACGGTCGGCTGACTGGCCGTCTCGTATTGCAAAAATTACGAGAGCAAAAGTCGAGATTTAAATACTTTTAATCGAAAATATTTCTTCGTGTTCAGGAGGCCCAGAACATACAGAATGTGCACTTGTCTAATTTTATCTCTAGAGCAGGCAACAATGCGACGAGGTTCGTATTGGATCTAAAGCATGGCAGCGAATCCGGGGGCACATCTAGTCGAAAATAATAAAAAACGCTTGCATTAAGCAAAAATCAACACTTTCATTCAACACGAGCTCTTTCAAGAAGAGCAAATCGACAAGTGATGAGAATAAAATAGCGCTTCTGTCGGCAATGCTCGATTCGATGTTAGTGCTTGTCTGAATCATATGTACCTATGTAGGTATGTTGGTATCCATTCGCACAGTGTTTGGGAAAATATGTATATGTTTACATAACATATGTACCTATTTACATTCGGAGTCTGGATTGAATCTGTGAGCTTCCTCGACGAGTGTAAACATAGATTCTATTAGGTCGAGAAACCGGAAGTATCAAAATACTCGCCCCGCATTTCTCCGACCGTAATATAAATATTTTAGATAGAACATATTTTTGACTGGATTTTTTCTTAATAATTTTCGAATAACTATATATTATAATCTTTATCATTACAATGTTTTCCTGTTTGCAAATCAAATCAATATGAAATTAGGCCATATGAGCAATAAGTGTAGGTATACAAAGCCAATAGATGGCACCACGCGTCAACTTATTCCGCACTTCTAAAAGACTAATTAAAGATAATATGCAAATGGAATTTATCAAAAACAATATTTGTTTTGAATTATCCTGAAAAATGCAAGTGTTTATTATATATGTTTATATAATAAAAACACGGGATGGAAAACTTCTATGCATTTCTTGATTGTCCCAGTTTCTTGCCCCATTGTCATAGCTCGTCACGATTATGACCTCCTTGTCCTCCTTTTCACTCTTTCTCCGTTCATTTCTTTGCAGCCATCATATTTACCCCTTCACCCTACTGGTGGGTACAGGGCTCTATCATTAATGTGATGGCTTTCAGTCATTTTTCATATTTACTTTCAAATTCAGTGTTGTTTTTCCATCTCGCTCAGTGTAGGCGGAGTGTGATGTCACAGGCCCTATAGCCCCCCTCCCCCTGTCACGTTTGGTCCCTTTAGGCCATGGATTAATAAGTATACATTACTCATTAGTCATTACATTGAGTCATTACCGTCCACAACAAAAAGAACAGCGGTTTTCACGAAAGGGGTAAGAAGACGGCACACGGGCGGGGGACGTCGCGTACGCGACGAATGTGCGACATAGTCAAATTTCCATCTCCCTCTCGCACACGGGTTGTTAGTGTCCCTGGGGCACGTCCATGGTTACCCCGCGCACCTATGTATATCTTATCCATCCTTATTAATCCATGCTTTAGGCTTCCCCTTCGCCCCTCCCAAAAAAATGTGACATCATTTTTAATGGCACCTAACTTATGACATCTTTGCTAAATAAATCCTAAAGAAACAAAGTGTAGGCAAGTGAGCATGCATTGAATGGACATATCGATTCGTAGGCCTTGTGAATAGTTTCCATAAGTCCAAAAATTCGATCCTGTTGCAGTCATGTTATTCGCCCCGGTGCTGGATACTAGCCTCTCTCAGTCACATGATATAAGAAGATACATATCATGTACATACACTTCTACAGTGACAAAACGGATTAGAAGTGGGTTTCATGACGGTGTTTCCTTTACCGGAGTGTAAGCTGCCATATTAGAACAAAGTCCAAATTTATAAATATTGTTATCCCAGTGGGAATCGGACCCGCACCGCCTGCTTGAGAGGCGTGCTCTTGCCCGCTTGGCTAATCCAACACTCTGAAAATTTTATACTTTAGTATAATGCTGGCAATTAATTATTTGAGTCTTTATTGCTAGTGACGTCTTGCGTAATTTTTTATGAAATTATTTAATGTATAAATTATATTAAAAAAAATCTGTTATCTAATTTTTAATAGAACAAAAA
>WYDE02201466.1:0-10191 GCA_009867175.2 Adela reaumurella
TCCCTTAGTGAATTAGCATCACTACATTTGTCCCTAAGTAAATTAGCATCACTAGATTTGTCCCTAAGTAAATTAGCTTAAATATATTTGTCAATAAAATTCAAATACAAAAATTTAATACAAGAACTTCGGTGAAACAATTGTTGAAATAGAATAATAATTAATTAAATAAAATACAATAGTAATTAACTGAATATATATCTATATATATATATCCAATAATACCTAAATATATCTTCTGCTAGTAAGTACCCCTCTGCCTTTGGAAGCATCTAAAAATACAACATCTAAAAATGTAAGAACATTTTTTTTAACACGCTTAAGACCAGTTTCGAGAATAGATACAAAAAAGATCCACTCATTTTAATGACAAAAAAGCCAAAAAGTCTACACTTGAAAATTTTAATATAATTATTTTTTTTTGCTAAATCATTCTAATTTAACATTGCTTATACACTGAGAAAAAGACTTGAAAATACTTTAATGGTGAGACTAACAAAAGCTTTGTTAAATTGACCAAGTGCATGGTTGTTATAATCAATCAATCTTGTTGGTTCAACCAAGTCGTTTGTTATTTCAACCATAAATTTCGTCACTTTGACAAAGCTATTTGGTAGGCACACGTTTAACAACATAATAAAACATTTTAAACAAGTATTTTTCTCAGCTCAGCTTCGCTTAAGTCTCCAAATATTTCAATACAAGTTGCGGACTCGATTTGCTCTTCAAATGATGTGATTGTATTACAACAACACTTCCTAGGGCAGTACCGTGATGGTTTTGGCTTACTTCTACCAAATGTAAATTCCTTAATCAACCCCCGAAAATGAACACAATTGATTCAATTGCACCACTCATATTTAAACTCCGTCTATCTCTGCCCTAATATACCGATACCTCTATCCCCAACCCTTCCCCTACCTCCTACCTGTACCCAGTCACTACACCTACGAGTACATCTACCCTCGGTAAATTGCCTCTCCCGGCCACAAAATCCAGTAAACCAACACCCGGCCCCCAAAAATACCTTGGCGCGTTGAACTCGATATTTTCTTTAGCTTGCGGCATCGCCCATGGTAAATTCCCCTTCCCCATTACCCCCCATCTGGCTTCCCCTCACCCTCCCTTTTCGTATCCCGTACCAGCGCAAAAAGGAAACCCGCATGAACGATTTGAGGCGTTGATGTCGGTCTGATCTTCATACGTGCAACGGGCAACAACACTTCCCAGAAGACTAACGAAAGAAATTTTTGTATCGAATGTGAGTGGAACAGTCGGGAAGGGTCGCCCTAGACGCACGTACCTAAATCAGATCGATCAGGTTCTCAAAAAGGGGCAAGTGCGCAGTACCCGTAATCGACGAGCATGTATGAAGAATATTAAGATAGTGCAAGAAGCGGCAGAGGTGTGTCAGGATCGTGGCACGTGAAGCTCCGTTGTCTCTGCCTAACCCACCGGGAAACAGGCGTGACGCTATGTATCTAGGTATGTATGTGAAACGCCAAGCTCCCTGATAGATTTGAACTTTTTTAAATATGTCCCACCTAGTGCATACGAAGATTCAATGGTATTACAATATTTTTTCTCTTTTCTGTAATACTTGATTTCAACCGTGCTTCGCCAGCCATAAAATCCATGCCGACAAGACGTTGACAAAACAAATTATCTTACACATCAACACCTATGCAAAAAAATTAGCAAAGTAAGGGTTCCGTCAATCGACATAATGAAGCGTCTAGTTCCAATACCGGTTATAAAATCAGCAACAGATTGTACAGGAGAGACGAAAAAAACATTTCACTTGCATCGCACTCACTCCACGTCCATCATATTTTATGTCAGTTTGGTTTATCAGTTGGAGAAAATCAATTTCCATATCTCTCACTTTAAAAAATACTAGTATTCCATAAAAAAAATCATCCCCTATTTCACCCACTTAGGGGTTTCAACCCCTAAGTGGGTTGGTGGGTTTTCAAAATTCGCTAATGCAGCTCACTTTTATTTATAAACAAAAGCCTAAACTCCTACTTTTTTTTTATTGAAACTGACACGGTTTGGCTACATCACCTACCTACAAGGTCCGTGTGTGAGCCCATAACACCGGGTGAAATAGGTGCCATGTCAGTGCTTCTTCCCCCTTTGATCGTGCCGTACCTATCTCTAACTTTAAAAATAACGAAATTCCATACACATTTTCATCCCCTTTTTAATCCCCTTAGGCGATAACTTTTCAAAAATCATTTCTTAAGGCGACTGCGACCACCTGCACATAACCTACCCCTACTCCCCATTTGAAATTCTCTTAATTTCCAAATAACTATTTAATTGTCGTCATTGTGCTGAAAATTTATTTGCACAAGCGCGGTGTACTATGTATTCGCGTGCTTGAGCAAAATATTTTTCAGCACAATAACGACAATTAAAAAGTTATTTGAAAACTAAGATATATGGTGGGGGTAGGTTATGTGCAGTGCAGGTGGCCGCAGTCCTCTTAAGTGCTCACTTATAGCACAAAAGGAATGACTTTTAGAGTTTTATGATGATTTCGTTGATTCGTAGATAGCATTTAATTATGTTTTTATCAGCTTATATACGCAATTCGAAGGAAAATTTATATTAAAATCTAACCGTGTGAATGGGGGAAAAAATATTGTTTAAGGTTTACTTGAAAACCGGTGTGATAATGAGTGATGTTTACAAAAAACTATTCAACACATCCGGCTTGAGATCGCACATTAATGGTTCATGGCGGCCTCATCTCGGCAAAAAATATGGCTATTTCTTCTAACGCTTACATAAGAGAGAGAGACAGAAATAGATATAACAGGGTTTGCCTCTTAGTCAATTGTGAAAAATCCTGAGAAGTTGTTCAAGTTATTATTTTTTATTAATTTAAAAAAATTCGTATTAACAGTGGATGTGACTTACGTAAGTCGACGTTTCGCCTGCTACGTCACAGGCTTCATCAGGAACCACCGGGAATTCCTGGAGTAGACGCCTGGCGCACGTTGTACCAAACGTCAAATTTTACGTTTGGTACAACGTGCAACGATACGTTACGGTTACGGGTACTGCGCACTTGCCCAGTTTAAGAACCTGATCGATGTGATCTAGGCACCTATGCTGTGCGTCTAGGGCGACCCTTCCCGACTCTTCCACTCACATTCGCTCCAAAAAATTCTTTCGTTAAATTGTATACACGCTCTCGCACTTCACAATTTCTCAATCTTTCTTTCATTGTGACTCCACATATACATGACTTGATTTCAACCTTCATATCCTCGTCACCCAACGGTTGACTGTAAGAAATTGCTGTATACATTCTGTATACATAGTAATAAGTCCGCCTTTGTACAGTGTTGTTTTCTTCCTTTGTTTCTTGTATTATTCTTCTGTGTACAATAAAGTGTTCTATCTATTTATCTATCTATACATACGTCAAATTTGACGTTTGGTACAACGGGCACCAGACGTCTACTCCAGGAATTCCCGGTGGTTCCTGATGAAGCCTGTGACGTAGCAGGCGAAACGTCAACTTATGGAAGTCACATCCACTGGTAATCCTAAAAAAAATAGATAGATAGATTAAAATTAATTAGTTTAACAAAGTTATTTCGTATGTGAATTTTTATTTCGTACATCCAAATGGTGTAGGTAGAGGATTGGACCATGGTGTCACGAATGTGTCAGTAGCAACCTTAAAGATAAAGTTTTTAAAATTAATAATAAAATTTTACCTAGGATGCCTTTGCTATCCAAATTGTTTAGCAGGTACTAATAATAACGGTGGATCCGCCTTCCAGGAGGTTGAAAACAGAATCTCATCCAATTACTGATTGTCATTGCATACATTCTAGTTTGACGTCGTATCTCTTCTGCCTCTGGACATTCTATATATCTGGTTGGGTACAAGTGCGGTTCTATTGAGGCTCCCGAGGCTCCTGAAGCTCCAGACCTTCTGGGAGTTTCATCAGACCATGGATCGTGCTCTATCTTCTCCTTATCTGGTAAGTATTAGATAGCCTTTTTGCTTCACCTCACAATCTTAAATTTGTTCTAGTAAGTTTAAGTAATCATTACTTAGTTCGATGGCAATTATTGATTATTGATTGGTTGATAATTAATTATTGCTTTTCTTAGTTTTCATGGCATAGCAGGTATATAGTGTAGGTAATTGGTGTTACCATTGGTAGATGTAATGTATCTAGTAGTATTGTTTTAGCGACGGACATAACGTAAAGACATGACACCGCCCTTATCTTTTTTTTAAACATGTAGATATTGTTTTCTTCCCAGGTGCGAGTTGGCAAAATGCTGTTCTACATCTTTTACCTGATCCACCTGAATGCCTGTGCATACTACGCTATGAGTGTCTACGAGGGCCTCGGCACAAACGGCTGGGTATTCGACGGCGTCGGCAACGCCTACATTCGCTGCTTTTACTTCGCTACCAAAACCGCAACATCCATCGGAAAGAACCCCAAACCGGAAAATGAGGCTGAATATTTGTTTATGACTGCTGCCTGGTTGATGGGAGTTTTTGTCTTCGCGCTACTCATTGGTCAGATTAGGGATATCATCGCTACTGCCACTAGGGCACAGGTAAGAGAGTATTCGATGCCTTAAATCTTGAGAAAATGAACTCTTTGAAAATACAGACCCTGGATTTCTTCATTTGAATTCAGTACATCTTCAGTAAATATTCTCTAAATTTGTTAAAGCAAACATACATATACTCTGTTGTTTTTTTATGTTATCATCCCAACATGGTTGGCTCTCAACTCTTATGTCAAACATTGTGAACCGCGATGCGAGCCAAAGTCACCATCATCCTTACGGAGTAGGCTACCATGACAGGGTACTTCCCTTTTTCAGTCCAGCTACACTGTACTAGATGGAAACCACGCGGTGGTACCGACCTTGTCGGTAAACCCAACCACCTAGTTCGTTAGTTTTTCCTTGCGTTGCAAATTTTTCATGGATGGTGGTGTAATCTAAGATTCTGGAAATCTTAAAGCATTATTTTTTCCACAGTCGGAGTATCGTAAGATGGTGGACGGCTGTTCTCGTTATCTACGTCGACTGAACATGCCACCGGCGCTGCAGCGGCGTGTTACTGCCTGGTTCACCTTTACCTGGCAGCAGCACCGATGTTTTGGTGAGACCATCTACTAAAATTCCGCTTATGAGTCATGCATGCCCTCCTTTATGCAGCTCCTTATTCGTGTTTTGTCGCCTTGGGTACTGGGTACTTTTGCCATCGTCTTTTGTCTCTCTTAATGTTATTATTAAGAGAGTAAGTATATTTTAAAAATTAAAACGCCAAGTGTATGTATTTGCCGTCGCATGCTCTGTCTCGATAGGATATACTTGACCCGGATAGAGATGTAAGGGACAACCGCAGCAGAGACCCGTTTTTATCCACAAAAAGGTCGCAGCACCTGCTCTCAACAGAAACCTGTTTTCTACATCAAAACACATCCGATTATTTTTTTTCTTTCCATGAATATTAGAACCTATCATCTAGTCTTCGATGTTTTCAAAAGCTAGTTTTTATTATTAAGAACCGGTTTTTAGCATTGTTGTGTAGGTTACTTTTTAATTAAAAATTTTGCATATTCATACAGTAGATTCAGTATAAATAAAAAACTTTGATAAAATTTAAAAACGTAGTGTAATAGCGGTGCTGGTTAGAGGATGTGTCCAAAACAAATTATCGGGATATCTTTAGAAATGGGTTTGGGAGTAGGTTTCGCTTTTTGGATGGGCCAAAATTAAAAGTGCTGTCTCTTAATGGCGATGGAAGCAAGCAGCGATGACATTTCATATGTAGGGATATTTAATATAATAAATAAAATAAAATAAATAAATGTAAACGTTTCTGCTTGGAAGAAATTTTAAAGACACGAAAAAACTATGCGCATACCAGATCGCGAACCCACGGCCTCTCGTTTAAGAGGCGTGCAATCACAGTCACCCTAGCCCGCAACCCAATTATAGGCACTGTAAGTTCAAGTGCCAGATTAGCCGACCGGGCATAGCACGCCTCTCAAGCGCGAGGTGCGGGTTCGATACCCACTTGGAGCACAACATTTATTACTTTAGAATTTGTGGTAAAATGGCTGTTGACACTCCGGTGTAGGAAAAGATCGTGAGGAAACCCACTTCCAAGCCGGTTGGTCACAGTGGAAGTGTATGACTAAATTCACTCATATCATGTAAATGAGAGAGGCCTGTACCCAGAAGTGGGGGCGAATAAAATTGCTGAAAAAAAAGAAGAAAAAAGAAGTTCAAGTATCCTTTATCCAGGCAGGACAGAATCCTATAATTTGGTAATACCTTTTCGATAAAAGAAAATTATTTTTCTGTCTCCACAGATGAATCCCGCATCTTAAACTCTCTCCCCTACAATATGAAGCGCGACGTCGCCCTAGCCGTGCACATGTCAACACTCAGCAAGGTGCAGCTGTTCCGCGACTGCTCGTCCTCGCTGCTGCGGGACCTGGTGCTGCAGCTGCGGCCTGTCTCCTTCCTGCCGGGCGACGTGGTCTGCCGCCGCGGGGACGTCGGCAGTCACATGTACATCGTGTCGATGGGCGCTGTCCTGGTGAGTTGTCTCATCATCATCGGCGTGTTACCTTCCACTGATTGGCATTCGCTTCTCCGATTCTTTTCCAATACTACCGGCACTCGGTAATACAAATCCGTCGTTTGCCTTCACGCACCTGATGTCGTCACCCGAGCAGGCGGGCGGTACTCACACACTTTACTTTCCTGTCCAGGGTCGCCAGCTTAGGTCGCGCGGCGTCATTCCTGCGGCCTATTGCCATTTGAACTTTCAGTCTTGTCATCTTTCGTGCGGTGCAGGTACTTTGGTGCGTCAGCGAATCTCGTGTCGCACTTTATTGGGTGAGCGAAGCGAAGTTTACTACTCGACTAGGGCCAAAAAACTTTTGGTGTCTGTTTGTCTGTGTGTTCGCACAACTCCTAAACAGTACGTCCGCTTTGGCTGAAATTTTTTAGGTTCATTCTATACGTCAGTAGCTCGCCAAACACCTATTTTTAACTTCCTAGAAGAACTGGCAAGAAACTTCGCTGGATTTTTTCTAAACGGGGAGGATGATCCGGCTGAAATTTTGTGGGCTCATTCTCCGGGTATATGCCAACAGCTCACCAACTTCAACTTCCTAGAAGAACTGGCAAGAAACTTCGTTTTTTTTTCTAAACGGTGAGGATGCTCCGGCTGAAATTTTGTAGGCTCATTCTACGGGTATATGCCAACAGCTCCCCAACTTCAACTTCCTAGAAGAACTGGCAATAAAGTTCGCTCCAAAATTTTCAAATTCGATTACTACTACGAAGCCTGTTAGAACAAGACTGGCGTATCTACCTTGTCTATTAGCTATACACCTTCCTAGTATGATGTCTATGTACGAGTAATGAGATGTTCCTGTGTGGAACATCTGGGGACCTCGTGATGAAGAACTGAAGAATATCTGAACTTTGGTTTTGCGGTCAAATTTCTAATCGAATTGGCACGTTTGGAGTTTAAATGTCAATTGAAGCCCAACATATACCTACTAATAGATAAAGGAGAAAGTCTATGACTAGGTATACACTAGGTATGTAGGTAACTACGTATGCGCCGCCGGCGCTGTCGGGATTTATTGTCGTTTAATAACTCAAGAACAATTCCATCAATTCACATGGGGTTTTCATTGCCGTATTCGCTAACAAGCGATAGTTATAGGATATTTACCATCGCGGTAGTCCTCCGGGGGCAGGAGCAGTGAACAAATATGTCACCGGTCGGCACCGCGTCCGGCATGTACGACTGGCCTAACAGTTTTTCTTTTTAAACGCGGGTGAACGCGCCACGGGAGCTTCTAGTAGGTACATAAATTAATCTACGGTTACCTGCATGCAACTGACGTTTATTTTATGAGTACCTATTAAAATATTGAGTATATCTTCATACCATTTTGACTTGACTTGACACTTCCGGCTCTTCTCGCGGCTACTTTATCGGATTGTCCGACGTACTGCTTGCAGTACGTTTGCTAAGCTCGTAGCTAGCGGACTTCTCCGTGACCATGAACAGGACGCTCTGTTCGAAACGTCTTGACAATCCGATGAAGTCGCCGCGAGAAGAGGCAGAAATTTTCAAAATGTTGTTCAGCGACCGCGGTAATTTAAAAAGTATTATATATCTTCATACCTATAATGGTGCTTTCTGTAACAGTTGATTATTCGTGTGAGCTTCTGTATGTCATTTAAAGCAATGATTTGTTTATCTGCAGGTGATAGGGCCGGATGAAAAGGAGGTGCTGGCAACTCTGCGTGAAGGCAGCGTCTTCGGGGAGATCAGTCTGCTTGGAATCGATGGTGCCCGCAGGAGAACAGCTACAGTTAGGTTCGTTGCTTGAGTACCAATGGTAGTTACAGGAGTCAATGGTAGTTACACCACTTCTGTCACATTTCTTTGAACCACGATGACATAATTCAGTTAGGCTGGAGTTCCATAGCAGGGTACTTCTTTCTAGTTATTTGAACATTTTCTATTTATCAGGACAGGCACGTATCTCCATCATGCATGCGCTAGAAATAAATTTGATGACCTTTTTTCCGCCTTACATTAGGCATGGCGTCTCTCTGAGCGTGGTTTCGCGAGGAGTGGTGTCATTGGCTGTGCCTGACCATCTCTCGGAAGTCTGGGCACAGCCACCCATGCCGGTCAACTATAAAAAAGGAGGAAGTTCATATTGCACCAATGCTGGGAGCATGTCACCACTTAACTATTACACCTTACGGAATAAGCAACAAACTGATATACCACGACGGAGACATCATGGCCTTGACTCTGAACTGCATTTATCGCTTTTCAAAAACACGTCAGCAGACTCGATTCTGTCTGATAAGCCGAGAGTGCATGCCCCTTAGTCCCACATTACAGGTCATATTGCTACTGCTAGATTTAACGTAAAACCGCTCGTAACGCTCGGCTCCTTACACTCGATTCAGCGTCCCGTTGTATGCCTCGTGAACGACAGAGATCTCGGAACTTAGACACTTGTAACTCCGCAGGCACATTGTATGCTTGTGTGTTCTATCGCCTGTAGCATGGAGAGTGTTCCTATAGGAGCTGCACGACGGAACCCTCATTCCCCACGTACCGTCGCTACACGCGCAACAGGTGGGGAATGCATTCACGCACTGTTGGTATTCCCCACATACGACAGATAGATTCTGTAAATCCGTTAATAATAGCGTTGCCAACCTATGGCATGCACTTCCACCTGCATCCTTTCCTTCAACGTATAGCCTGTGGCCCTTCAAGAAATGCGAAGGTGCACCCAGCTTGCTGACATGGTATTCGCAGCTCCATTACATTTACGAATACCTGTGGAATAACGCAGAGGTACAGTCACATCTGCGTTAGTCTGGTGCGTGCCATAACTTGTTCTTCCCATAAAAAAGGAGGTGAAAATGATATGTGCTCATTGTCAATGGATGTTCAGGTCACGAGGCTACTCCAACCTGTTCGCGCTCTCGAAGGGCGACCTGGAGTTAGCTCTCCGTCACCACAGGAAGGCGGCGCACGTACTGCGCCGGCGCGCAGACACCATCATCCGGGAGAACGCAGCGAGACTGGCTTTGAAGACTGCACAGGCGAATCCACCGCAGGCGTTGCGCAAGAGAAGATCTGCGGCGTCTCACGTCAGGAGAAGACTCTCTGCGGTCTCGGAGAATAAGGTGACGAGACGAACGCAATATTAACTATTAAGGGGGTCCCAAAACCGAAATTATTATTACTGTTTATTAAATACTAGCTGTGCCCGCGGCTCCGTCCGCGTTAAAGTCCGACCTCTCCCATATTTCAGCTCTCTGCTCGCCCCTATACTACTTAATTATCGTGATAATAAGTAGCTTATATGTGATGGGAAGTACTAAGCTTTACGTAGACATAAATCGCATCAAAATCGGTCCAGGGATTCTCGAGTTATAAACGGACAGACAGGACTAAAAAGAACTAAATTTTCCCCAAATGCATGTTATATAGAAATAAACGGCTCTGACAAAACGTGCTACTCTCGGAAAGGTTTCAGAAATAGGGCTAGCAAGTACATAGCCCAACAAATATTACACACAAACAGGGCCGCTAGTATGACAAACCTTAAATTCTGTTCCAAC
>WYDE02201477.1:0-10187 GCA_009867175.2 Adela reaumurella
ATTTGCTATAAATTGTAATTTTGTAAACTTTGTTGCTGTTAAATTCCCGAATAAATAAATAAATAAATAAATAAATATAAAAATTTCAATAAGTTCATCCTCAAATTAACAAATAAACAATTATGTAAACTTTTGAATTCGTATTTCCTATACTGAGTGCAGATATAGTGGAATTTTCCCGAAGTCGTGACATGCGGGATTCCTGAATAGGGAGATTCTATGAAATCTACCTAAAAATAGGTAGATGGACGCTGTCGGCGAATGGTCTCATAAACAATAACAACAGCTTACTCAAATGATCCTCTCACTATTGCAAGAGTGGAAGGTTTTGTTTCTCTTATTTGTGAAAGCAAAATAAATGTGCTTGTCGCAATAATTTTAGAAAGGGCTCCGGGGCCGCCGGATGCGTGGGTCCATAAAGAAGACTTAGGAAATAGTGAAAGTGGCCCTGTATGTTGGTGATATCGATTATATTGCTGTGTTTTCTACGTGGGTGATTTGAATGTTTCTCAGAATCGCGATCTCTACTCTGATGCTACGGACGCCCCCGCGGATGCGTTTGCGCAGGTCGTCGTTACATCTCTATAATAGCAATCTGCATACATTCAATAATGTATGTATGCGCACAGCGCGTCGGTGTGAGGTGATCGATAGCAACTTTCTCGAGCTGGTACATAAAAAATCGTGTCGTTTTATTTTGTAACTCGAAGCAATATCGCGGTCGCGCTTGGAACTTTTGTTGAAATTTTAATGAGGTGTGTGTGTGCGTGCGAGTGTCGAAACCCACATTCCGTTACCGATCAGAGGAAAATTGGAGAAAGTGGAACTTTTACATTTGTAAAATTAAATTGTATCTTTCCATTCTGTGGCAATGATTTGCTATCGAACCAGGAAGTTCGTGTCTAATGTAATCGAGACGATAACTATCATTTTTCACAAAAGTGCCGCTTCTATATTTATATTTTTTGAATATTACAGGAAACATTTGGCGAAAGCAATAGTACTGGACCAACCTCTGCGTCAATCGACTCGTGATGACTCTCGAAAAGACTTTGCACACATGGCTTAGAAGAGAGATTGGTCGATAGTTTTTTAACTTCGCCCTATCTCCCTTCTTTTGGAACAGAACAACGACACTGTTGCGCCACGCATCGGGGACTACACCATTTTACAGAACTGCATTGAATAATCTCTGCAGTTCCTTCAAGATGGGCCGTGTACCAACTTTGAGGAACTCGGTCGTTATACCGTCCTCACCTGGAGCCTTGTGCCTCTTAAAAGTCCCTTCAAGGCGTAATTTATCTCGTAGACACTTATCTCCGGGAGATCGTCTGAGTGTGTGAGTGGTGAGTGGTGGGTGAGCGGCTCACGTCTATCCCAATCGACTGGTTTGCTTGGGCTCGGAATGGGTATCGAGGATGAGTAGAGTTTGCCAAAGAAATTCTCCATTTGGCGAAAGAAAAATGTCCATTACGTTTTGAGTTTAACTTCAAATCGGCATATATTGAGGTTGTTTTGTGACATTAATAAGATTCACCAATATATGGCGCCACCAGTACAGTTACACCTCACTTATTTCATTCTGGTTATGGACTGATTTATTTATTTAAATAATATTACTATTTTTAGCTAGTTAACCAATGAGCGCACTAATGGAACAGCCCTCACTCTTTTGCCTATTTCGTGTTGGAATAACCTCAAACGCCCGCATTCTAGAAGGCGCAACAGCGGTTTAATTGTGATATTCCTCGTAAATGAGGGTCAGCGGCCATTTAGCAAAAATTCTAAAGTTATAAATATTGTGCTCCCAGTGGGTATCGAACCCGCCCCTCTCGCTTGAGAGGCGTGCTCTTGCCCACTCGGCCAATCTGACACGCTCTCAGTCCTCTATATCTCCTTAAATAAAAGGTGGCTCGCTTCTTCATTGCTCCGTTACATGATAGTCGTGTTTGGACATTTTCATAGTAGAGGCATTTGCTCATGGCTCCGAACGCCGAAGGAATATCGCGGCGGTATATACATAACCCATAACCATCGTTGTTGCAGAATACCTCAGTGAAAACCCCATGTGAATAAATTGAGTGTTTCTCGAGTTATAAGCGAATATAGAATCTTGGCCGCGGCGCCGACATACATAGAAACAAACAAACATCCTAGAAACAAATTAGTACAGATTTTCCTCTTTATCTATTGGATTCTTGTTGTTCTTATTGTGTTTGCACATGAGAGGCCAACGATCCACAGATCTCCAGAAAAACAAAATAAAATCGCACAGTTCTTACGGCGGCGTCGAGAGATGATCGAAACTGGGTTGACAAGCGGACAGACAGACAAGTGACAGGGGAGCAGGTTGACATGTAACTACGCCGGAGAGTGGACGATAGATGGCCCCGCCTACACAAACTTTGCTACGGATATTTCAAGAACTCATTTGTCTACCACGCAACATTTTTCTTCGAACTCTCGCATCTTCTTTTAAGCTCTTTCTCAATAATCCACGTTTTACGATTCACCTTTAAAACAAATATTCATCTTAACATCAAATATATGTATGCTAAATGTACATTCTAAACCTGTAACTCGTACAGCTGTTCTCTTGCACCCGCGCGCGTTTTCTATCCAGATTACGAAAGGTTGCCTTTGAAGTCCATCCACAACCGTTTCGTTTGAGCATCCCTCTGAAATAGAGCGTACATACATCAAGACTGCGTGCGTAAGTCCCTCTACTAGACGAGATGGGCTAGATTTCTCCGGCTATAGATCTGTCTAGAATACAACAATGCGGCTTACATGCATTAGATCTGTCAGAGCGATAAAGTACATTTGACTGGCTAGAGCTTAGAGGGTTTGCGGTGGATTTGGTCCCGGAATCTGCTCGCAGAAGGTGAGTCTCGTGCTACTGACGTGTGTTCGGGAACCGTCCGCACATTCTATTCGACGGCCGTCGGTCTCACGCCGTCTTTCGCTTTTGCTTACAGCCTTTCAGACTATCAGGGTCCTCCCGGGCTACGCAAACGCCGCTGCCTCCTCCGCGCCTCGCCGCCGGTGCCGGCCAATCTCTTTATCGCACGGCACCGCGCCGCGCGAGTGGAAGGGAATCCCACCGGATTAAAGGAAAATAAATGCGAACAGTCCGTGCAGGCAGTCCTGTTTTGTGAAAATACTGAATGTTTATCGACTCCGCTCTAAGAGCCCGAGGTTTAATTCTCGTGCATTTTCACGTTTTCGCAGATTTAACTTTTTTTTTCGGACGGTTTTATTTATTAGGGTTTTAAACTTTAAGTCGTTTTAATTAGGTCGCATTTTCGTCTCCTTGAGACTTCAACGATGGTGATGAAACTATTTAAAATATCTCTGAACGGACGGATGGAGGTTTTTCGGTAAAAATATTGCATTCGATTTTAAACTGACTTCTCCATGAGCTAGATAGAGACTTGAACTTTTGACATAGTTCACAACTGGATGACAATTACATATATCGAATTTTAACATAATCTCAAACACACAGGACTAAAAAGCAGAAAATAGTAATATAATAAAAGTATTTTTAATTTAAAACGTTTTTAAAACTCATCACAAAATATAAAATAGTCTGTCTTAAAATTTACACGAAAAACGTGGGGCACAAGCAATAGATAATTAGTAAGGAGTGTAGAGTTTCATCAGCGTCGTTGGCGCAGTGGTTGCGGTATTCGCTATTCGATTACCGAAGTTTAGCACTGGCAAGCGCGGTCAATCTTGGATGGGTGTTTGATCTTTACCGTTGACGCTGCTCGTGGTTCGGATTCCACGTTAATCTGTAGGTCCCTTCCCTCTCCTTACATGGTGATGCGGTTAAACCCGCCCGGGTTGGTACCACCGCACTGAATAATGGTCGGTCGAAGCGGCTATGAAACATAGTTCGTGTTTCCGTCCAGTTCAGTATAGCCGGCTGGAATTGAGGGAAGTGCTGAAATGGCACCTTACTACATAATTCACCAAGGTGTTTAGGCTGATATCTCTGGTACCAGAAAAACTGGTGCACTAGGTGATGTAGCTTTCCGTGTCAGTTTCCATAAAAAAGTAGAGGGTGTAGCTGTCGTTCACATAATTTCATTTGCAGTTATCAATGTTATATTGTTTAATCCATTTTATATAAAAAAAAATATATATATTATGTAATATTCCGTACTGAGCCTACTCAAGTAGAGTAGATGTGCGTAATGAAAAGGGAACCGCTACGCCAACATTTCAGTTAAACTATCCTCCATTATGTTTTGTTTTTCGTTAAAAGTAGATATTCAAAGGCTTTTGCGAATTTTCCCTCGGCTCGTTGAGAATGGCTCGTAGCGATTTTTGCAGTGCCTTTGTTCGGCTCGTCAAAGTTTGTTTGAGTCGATCGAAAGTTGCGGAGCGACCGCACCGCCACCGCCTCTCGCCGCCGTCTACTTCCTGCCACTAGCTGCTGCGGCCACCTCCTAGCGTCAAAGGAGAGGTCAAAATGCTCGAGAAGTTTTGTGCGGGCGAACTCACTTCCGATGCAAGCACTGAGAACCTTGTTGTACTTTCCCACTGATACAGAAAACGTAAAAGACTATTTCCTCGACGCTCAAATATGTTCCGTCTCACATGGTTGTACGGGTACAGCCTACATTGTCTCTCACACATAATAGACAATTGATTGAATCCTGGCAGAACCTTATCTGACACTAGGGTATGTAGACTTTGAATGCGGTCCGAATTACAGTTAAATTTTAGCTGCGAGTAAGATTGGTGCATTAAAATGTGCAATTAAGCTTTAGCAAGATGGTGTGTCAGAGTGACCGAGCGGGCAAGAGCACGCCTCTCAAGCGGGAGGTGCGGGTTCGATACCTACTGGGAGTACAATATTTATAACTTTAGAATTTGTGCCAAATGGCCACTGACACTCCGGTGAAGTAAAACATCGTGAGGAAACCCACTTCCAAGCCGATTGGTCACCGTGGAAGTGTATGACTAAATCCTCTCATATGATGTAAAATGAGAGAGGCCTGGAGAGAAATAAAATGGCTGCAAAAGAATATGGTGCACCTTCAGAGGTGACTCAGTCTACCCAGCCATATCAGATTTGTATTGACACGCTAATGAATGATTTCGCTGAACTGATTTCTTCTGAAATGACGGTGTGGACCTTGTGTGGACGTTCGGTTTATTGGGCTTATTGGAACGATCGCGGAGGTCGTGCGGGTCGCTAAGTGCTTTTACAAAGTAACACGAAACGCCTTTCACACTTACGGTAATTGAAGCAGCACGAGTTGCCAAGTCTCCTCTCCAATATCGGTTGCCAGTTAATATTGCAACATCCTGTGTGCATTAGCATGACTTAGGTAATACATTAGAAGGCATGTGTATGAATGCATGTTCGTTGATGGTGTTGTTTTATAAGCGTGAAGTGTGCCTTTTATTTTATGGTAACTTACATGGATGGTGATATCACCCAATGCACCAGTTTCGGCACCAGTGACGTCGCCATGTTACCCCTTTGTGAATAAAGGGGGTACGTCCCGAATATAGATTACTTTAAAAATATTTATAAAATGCGTTAAGTTAGCTATAGAAATTTTTGTTTCAAAGTTTTAATCTTCGTTCTTAAACTAGTAAAAACATGATGTTTTCATACTTTAAATTTTAAAGTTTAAATGAAGCTTAAAATTTTAGTAAAACTGCGTATTTAGGGAAAAAATAGTGACAACTAATTCGTAATCAGTATTAATGTTCTATGTTAAAATGGCATAATATGCTCCTCTATTATGCTTAATTATAAAATATATGCAATTGTCATTCAGTTTTGAGCTATGTTAAAAGTTTCAAGTCTCTAACTCATCGGGAAGACAATTAAAAATCGAAAGCAAGTGTGTCGGATTGGCCGAGCGGGCAAGAGCACGCCTCTCAAGCGGGAGGTGCGGGTTCGATACCCTCTGGGAGCACAATATTTATAAGTTTAGAATTTGTGCTAAATGGCCGCTAACACTCCGGTGAAAGAAAACATAGTGAGCAAACCCATTTCCAAGCCATGAAAGTGCATGACTAAATCCTCTCATTTCATGTAAATTAGAAAGGCGTGTACCCAGCAGTGGGACGAATAAAATGGCTGCAAAGAAGGATGGAAACTAAAATGTATGTTATACTAGCTTTTATCCCGCGCATTCGTCCGCGGTAAATCATCGCTCCCTGCCACCCAGCGCATAACGTCAACTACTAGTACAATTCGACCCAAAATTTCGTACACACTGTACTATCTTTGATATTTACTACTCAGCCCTAAGGTTTTTTAGCGTGATGTTATATAGCCTACAGTGAGCCTCAAGAACTACTCTTACATCTATGCAAACTGCATTAAAATCGGTTCAGTGGTTCCGGAGTTCACCTCAAACACACATACTTCATACAGACAGATCTTCCCTTTTATAAATTTATCAGGGAACATATAATAATGCGGGGTGGAGGAACCCGAAGATTTTTATGATGCCCTAGAGGTTTGCGTTCCTTTCAGCCTCCCCGCGGCCAGCTCCTTACTCCGAGATTTTCAGTTTTGGCGCGTAATTTAAATAATTCCGAATGATGAGTCCTTTAGTTACAAAACGTCGTCACGGGCCGCGCGTTGTCGAGTGATGTCCTAGATAAAGCGGCCATCCGCCTGCTAAACAGAACTCATTTGTTTTACGGACCCACGAGGACAGAGTTGTGGCTAGGAGATTTCCTTGCGATGACTTCGCCAAGCCAATGAAAATAAACCAACCGGCGATTAGAAATGCTATTAGAAAATTATAAGGTTGAGATCCTTGCGCGGTGTCTAAGGTGGAGATGTGCCATCGTATTCCGGAAGAGAGTGAAGCGTTCGCCAAGGTGCGGGCTGCGAACGGAACACGCTCTAAATTCGTGCGCTATTTTTCCTTCCCGTCTAAATATATTTCATTCCGAAGTGTACGCTGATGAAAATACCGGTAGAGCGAGTTCTTTATGTAAAACTTTTTATATTAAACTTGAAGAATAATTTTGGAAGCCGTCGGCTTGCGTGTTGTGTATTTTCATGTATTCGATAACGTATGTTGAATGTTGATAGTGCGGAATTCTCAACACGCATATATCTAGAGCGAGTGAGCTCTCTTAGCATACTCGAGAGAGTTTAGTGCGCACGCGCATCCATCACCTTGACATTTTTATGTTTATGACTTAAATTTGATCACCGGCTAAATTTATGTGTGCGAGTCTGCCGCGGTCCCGACGTCGTCGCGATCGCTAGCGCCGACGAGTTGTCGGTTTTCCTGTGTCTCTATCTACCTACGCTCAGTTGCCTCGCCTATCTACACTCTGTTATATTCACAGTCATTATATTATATAACACAAACAAACCTGTTGACTTCAACGATGAGTGAGTTCCTCTGCTTGGCATGTGAGAGTTCTGTCGCTTGTTTTGTAACTCTGCCTAGAACATCTTCTAATTCACATCTCAGTTTAATTCTCCATCTATCAGCACGGCTCTAAGATTTCGGCTTCTCCTAAATTGTTCTTTCCACTGAATTTGTAGGCCAAATGAATGAACTCTTCATATACAATGCGCGAGGAAAGTTCCATAATGTATAATTATAATCTGTCGTGGACTGCGGTGGATCCCAGAGCGGCGAATGCAGGTGCAGAATTTAATTAGCTTCGAGTTGACGAAGCCGAGGATACGCGTCTACAGAGAGACCGAGTTCGGAAGACGCCTATAAAAAATGCCACGAATCGTCGGCGCGCGGCACAGCGGGCGGCGCGGCGGCGGCAGGAGAATTCCGACATACCTCGCATTTCCATCCGATATTGCGACGCCATTATCCATCCGGCCCGCGGCAGCCTCGCGCTCCGCCAGATTTCCACCCGCCCCAGACCGCGGGCATCGCCCCGCAGCCCCCCGCCCGCCCAACCTTTAATTAAACGACTAGGGCTCCGCAGGGACGCGTCATTCTGCAATGAGATGTGCGGAAATGAGAAAAATAACTTCCATTTAAGTGAGTGCTAGCACTCGGAGTTGTTTGAGGCTATATTTGTACTGTCAACAAGTGCGATCGATTGTTTAAACTCGTGTGTGTTGACTTGTATGTAAACGTGACTAGTGTGAGCGGAATGGCGAGGAATTGACGCGGATGGGCATGTATTGATAAGTAGTTTTCGGTCGTTGATCGACATTAGCATGCCGCCTCCGAAGACGCGCGTCGGGTGGCCGCGACCTCGACCTTGTCGCCGCGCCGACGACGCCTCCGCCGCTCCGCGCCACGCGCGCCGCACACGCACCATATTTCAAATAATGAATTACGTACGTTGTACCAAACCGATGAAATTCGTGCGACCGGTAGCTGACACAGATGCGTGTGTCTATTTAACGACTCTTGCGTGGACTTTCTATCAAATGCAGATACTGTTCATCCACTCGCGGTCGAAATTTGGGGCAAAATAATATACACAATTCTGTCACGAGACGGCAGCCTTAGGTTTTTCTGGGTCAAGGCCCATGTAGGAACACCGGGTAAATAGAGGGGTGATTTCATTGCAAAGGAATCAGATTTCCCACTTTTCTTTGCCAGAAACTGTAATCGCGAACGGATTCTGGAAACTTGGCAACAAATGTATTCCTCCAGCCAGCTCGAGAGGCGCGATTACCAGGAAATTATTTCCCTGCATCGTTTCAAAATTAAGGATAGTCCACTTTGCGCTCTATGTGGTACCGATTAAGAAACAGTGATCCACATCCTTAACGAGTGCTCTAGGTCCAAATACCGGAGGTTAGAGCTGGAAGCCCAATCGTGCATAAAAATTCCTGTGAGAATTGGCCCCGCTTCTTGGAAAACGATTTCAGGGAAAAGCTTGTAGGGTTCTGAGAGCGTGTCGCAAAAGAAACTGCAGCCCTCAATAAATAGTTTTTCAGGCTAGGCAGGTACCTATACTTAAAGTGTATTTATATATGTATTTGTGATGTATATAATTAATAAAGATATCAATTAGTCCAAAACAGGATCTCTGAATATATATCATGTATTTGTAATATGCATCCCTACTGCAGATACGAAGCAATCGGTCCTGTAGATCTTTCATCTACTAAACCTGAATTGAGGGAAGCGCTGATATGGCACCTACCTACATATTCACCAAGGTGTTTAGACTGACATCACTGATACCAGAAAACTGGTGCATTAGGTGATGTAGCCTTCCGTGTCAGTTACAATAAAAAAAAGGTAAACCCTGGAACGCTCTCCCTGCCCACATATTTCCCTCCATTTACAGTCTCAAGTCCTTCAAGAGGAACGTGAAAATGCACCTGTCAGGCCGGCGTGGCATTCGCAACCTCCACTAAAAACGAATGTCCATGGGCGCCGTTAGTCACCTTCTGGGTTGCTCGGCACCATATGTCGCGCTCTCAATAAAAAAAATAAATATCATAGATGTCTTAAACTAAAAAAAAAAAGACTGATAGCTGACTGCACGGCATGTGTATCATTCATTTTATTGCATTTCTTATTTATCACGTTTCTTCTTATGTATCAATTATATAATAGTATAGACATGGAGGGATTTTGATTCCAGAGATCCTTTTGGGAAATCCCTGCTCAATTTAGACATCATCAGTCCACCTCGAAGACTGCGGACTGGCACTGCGCGTCACTACGTCGTTATCATGTCGCTATAGAACAATAACAGGCGCACATCGTCGGCGGCGTCGCTAAAAGCGGCGATTACGTAATTGTTTAGTTAGCGATTGTTAATGAATCGTCATTTTGACTCATACATATTTACCTGCTTAAGCTCAGCCAAACTGTGCATCTTTATAAGTAGGTAAAATCAAAATAATAAATCACGAGTTGGTGACATAAATACTGTTTATTTTTATTTAGTAAAATAAAGTAAATTAAACATGTATTTATTTTCTCTTATTAACACTTGTAAAGTAGACACATAACAATAAAATAACAATTAAGAGAAAAAAGGACTAGGCGCAGCATGTGTTGGGTAGGCATGCATGACCCAACATTAAGCCTAGCCCTTTAATTTGAAATTAAAAGTACTTAATATTTATCTAAAGAAATATTTCAAAGAAGACCTACAGTTTGTCTATAAAGTCGTGACATTAAATGATGGCGCTGCTGACATGCATGTAGCAACCCTATATAGTGTGACCAAAACGATTTTGATACTAG
>WYDE02201488.1:0-10187 GCA_009867175.2 Adela reaumurella
TGGCGAGCCTGTCGCCCTTTAGCACGGCATCTTGTCCTTATCCCTTAGTCGCCTTTTACAACATGCATGGGAAGAGAGGTCATTCTTTTAAGTACGGGCCGTATTATGTGTTACGCAGATAACTCGCCAGGGGGTTCTGCAATAATAAACATCAATGAAGCATTTACATCCAAAACGGAATGTCCGATTTAGATACGGTTTTCTGTAAATCGTATTTGGTTCTTGTTAAACAATTTGTCGTCCATCGCATGACCTTCTTCTTCTTATTATTACAGCGTGGAATGCAATGCTGAGTACACACCCTCGTGAATTCTTCTTCACAAGTCGTAACTGCGTAAGATAATACGAAAAATTCAAATTATTTCCTTCCCTAAACTGAAACATTGGCCCGTTCTCGAATGAAGTGAGCATACGACGAGTTGAGCGAAAAAATGCTCATCCACATAGCTAACTCGCTTTGACGCTCTCAGCGCTGCGTCAACACACAAGGCAGTACCAACACCGACGGACGCTTCGTCCAGGAGATAACGAGATCCAAATGAACATTCCGCTGCGACACACTTCAGCGCGGCCGAGATTAAACGCGCCGCTGTCAAAAACAAAGAGATTTAAAACAATGACGTCCAGCGCTTCCGGCAAGGACCGGATAAATGGAACAGAATGGAAAATCGCCAAAAACGAAACTGCAAACGTGGGGCGCGGAGGAGCGCGGCGGTGGTGCATTGGCGCGTATCGCGATCCCGAAAAACACGACGTGATGGGGTTGAAAAGGACATAACCAAAACAACTAGGCGGCTGACATGTTGTGTCATTCTATAGGGTCGATTAAAAATACAGGCTGGGGGTGTGAGCGGGTAGCGGGTGAGGCGCCACACCACAACCGTGTGAGCCGTCAGAGCACAAAGCGCCGGAGCTACCGGAGCGCGTTCCTCGTGATTGATATTTATTAGTATCGAAGTTATTCCTGAACGCTTCTCGAGCAATTGCCTCTGTAATTTTCCTCTGTACACTTACTATTGTTTCATTTAATATTTTGATACATATCCGTGGAGAAATAGAAATTGAACGCTTTAAAAAATGTTTTAGTCAAGTCCCACAAGACAAGTATCCTCAAATTACATACATACATACCGTCACGCTGTTTCTCGGTGGAGTAGGCAGAGACAACGGAACTCCACGTGCCACGATCCAGACACACCTCTGCCGCTTCTTGAACTCTCATAATATTCTTCATACATGCTCGTCGGTTACGGGTACTGAGCACTTGCCCCTTTTTAAGAACCTGATCGATCTGATCTAGGTACGTGTATCTAGGGCGACCTTTCCCGACATTTAATTCATACATTTGCTTTTAAATAAACTATTACTACACAGGGGTGTAACGCCATGTCAACTTTAGGAAATTATTCATCATCATATTCAGCTTTTAACCGTTCACTGCTGGATATAAACCTTTCAATTTGTTTAACACTCCCTAAACACGGCAACACGAATCCCGCGATTTTCCTAATATCGTCGTCCCACCTGGATCGTGGTCGCGCTAGGGTATATTAAATAAAACAATTTATTTTCAAATATTTTCAAACGTTTATTGCACATTAAAAGCAGAATGCAGTAATGTCAAGACAATGTCAGTTCTTAGAATAGTTATTACATTTTTTTTTATAGTCAACCGGCATGGGTGGCTGTGCCGATACATCCGAGAGAAGGTGAAACACAGAAAATAACACCACTCCTCACGAAACCGCGCTTAGCGAGGCGCGATGCCAGCTACAAGGCGGACAAAAAGATCATTGTCTAATTTATTAACACGTCTTTTGAAGATCCCCCGGTTATAAGTGGCAGGGAACACACTCACCGGAACACCGTTAAATTTTTTCTCTGTACGACATAGGGCCGAAACAGTCCAATGATGTCAACAAGTAAAGGGGGAGCCTTCCCACAGATGCCAACAGTACCCCCATCACCGGGCGAACTTGCGGTATGTACAAAACAAATAGTTGCGCAGGTGAATAGAATCGCCTGCTGCTGTTTTCCTTCTTGGATGTGTTGTCCTCAGAACGTGGACAAATGTGACATATTCTCTACATATTGCTTCTATGCCTTATTCTTTTTGGGGTCTTTTTTTTCTACAATATCTCCAATAATCACCTCAAGAACCTCTGAAAATTTGACCAGGTGAGGCTTTCCTCAATACCGGTCTTCATCAGATTGATTGATTTTCAGATATTTGCATCTTATTTTGGTGCTTTCTTTACGAATAAATAAATAAATAAATATAGACTTTTCTGCTTTGCAGAAGGCGGACTTATTCCCGGAGGCAATCTCTTTCAGTCAACCTTTATACACTACAGCACATTCTCATGGTTAGTGTATAAGTTTCCTCACGGTGTTTCCCTTCATCGGGATGCATTGTAATTTTGCACACAATTTTTAACCGTGATTTTAAAATCCGGAAAAATTGTGCGCATACCAGGTATCGAACCCACGACCTCTCGAGTAAGAGGCGAGCGTTAACCAACTAGGCTACTGCGCAATTATTCTCCTCCGCAATATTAGAATACAGCAAAAATATTTATAAGATAAAATAAGAGTGGTTTTTGTTATAAGTTTACAAAGATCAAGACATACCGACAGGCAGACAGACAATTTTCTTTCAAACATACATTTTTTTTACTAGTTTCGTAAATGTCAACTAATAGTAAAATCATTTTCCGAATAATAAATCCATCACTACTCACTAGTATCTTTAGTAGAGATATTCTAATAATATATTTAGTAGAGATATTTTATAATAATCTACTTTATGTATGACATTAAACTATATATGTTTTTAATAACACGCACCACATGCGTCTTTTTTTGCGTATTATTTGGTAAAGTGGCGGTTTTTTTAGTACTTTCGTGATTAAATTTGACAAATTCAAATTTAGGACGACACTGAATCATATAGTGAAAACACGTGACGATAAATTGACCAGTTTTTCATCGAAAAGCTACTTAATATGAAGTTACACAGACAGACAAATGAAACTTTATTTTTTACTTAGTTTCCTTAACGTAAACTACATACGTGAATTTTTTTTCGAATAATAAACAACAACAGATAAATTCATCACTACTCTTTTTTAATTAGTCACTCGCTCGGAACATCCAAAATAATATGTTGTTGACACCCAACTTCTGAGAACGCATCGCTTTTCGAAATCGTTCCTGTGTCTTATCACAGTAAAATAGGAACGGTCTTCCAGTGTGTGTGTTCCCTACCACCAACAACCTGGGGATCTTCAATTCGCGCGTCAATAAATTGATCAAACACCTTTTCGTCCGCCTTTTAGCTAGCATAGCTGAGCGTGATTTCGCGGGGAGTGGTGTTATTTGCTGTGTAATCTTCTTTTGAAATTTTGGGCACAGCCACCCATGCCGGTTGACTTTAAAAATAAATATAGATATTCTATTGATATGTATGTCATGTTATTGGCTATCTTACCAGAGCCCCAGTTTTAGTTATAGAATAAGGCTGGTACATGCTTTTTGGACTCGTTCTTCGTATATAATTTTTGATAATAAATCCATACAATTCTGACAGATAAAGCAGAAAATCTGTAACTACCTATTTACATATGCATGTTTTTTTTTATGGATACCTAATGCACCAGTTTTTCTGGTACAATTACAATTGTAACAATTTAGGGTGGTTTTAACGCGATATTCCTTCGGGTCTTTCGATCCGCGGATTCTGCTAGTAAAGAATAAATATCAATACAAATATTTCTTTGTCTTCCCTATCGCCTCTGCTGACCGTACATAGCACGCGCTCATATTCCAAGAGTATTTTATTTTATGGCCGAAGATTCTCCGATCGAACCCTCTCCTCACAGAATTGATTTCCATTGGTACCTACGTGCGACGAGTATATCTCAGCGCCTTCTTCGGCTTATACGATGACACTTGAGACAGTTTTTTTTCTACCGACGAAATTGAGTTCGCCGAATTTTCGCCGGCGAAATTAACTTTATAATGTCATCGAATAAGTTTGCCTTGTCTCGTCGTGCCTCGAAACTTGGGGAATCTCCGGGGAGATCGAGATTACACGGACGTTTGGAGAAAGTTCCAGTCTTTACCTGAAATAATCGGAAACTCTGTAACTTTCTCGGTCGATTAAGTTAAGACGAAGCTAGAAGCTAGCTGGTCAATTATTCGTGAAGTGTAAGAGATCACATCGTAATTTGTGTCTATTTTCTCTGTGGTCTGTGGTTGATTGGGAAAGACTGCCTGCGGCAATAAGTCCTTCTTCTGCTGAGCAGAAAGCTTATATTTATTTATTTATTTTCTTTTGACAACATGTCGAGGTTAGCTTTTTATTCATGGTGCCCTGGTACTTTCAGTCTAAATATTGACATTCCAATACAGAGTAATAAATAAGTTTATCTTTGTGTAGTTTTTTTTATAGGCAGTACATTAATAATTATATTTTATATTCGTCTGATAGAAGACAGTCATAGCTGTCACTACGTTTGCTGAGCACGTAGCTAGCAGACGTCTCCGTGAACATGAACCGTAACCTCTGTTCGAAACGTCGGAACGATCCGATAAAGAAGCCGGGAGCAGAGCCGGAAGTTTTCAAAGTACATATTGTAGAGAAAGGTATTCTTTATGGTTTGGACACATGGAGAGAATGAATGGTGAGAGAATGCCGAAACAAATATATGAAGCGAATATGGATGGAAGCGGCGAATGGGCCCGCCTTAGGCCAACATACCATGACCAAATATGTAAGCTTTTACGGAAAGGGCAGTGTCACAGCACCCGTAACCGACGAGCATGTATGAAGCGATGTGTGACAGTGGATGAATAAAAGGAACGTGTCACATTGCGCTCATTTGTCTCTGCCTACCACTACGTGTAAGAGGCGGGATGGCATGTATCTGTGTACAAGAACAGTTTAGGATTTTTTCCTGGGTAAATTTTGAAAGGGGAATTGGGCAAAATTGTGGAGGAAACTTGCTTGCATATGCAATTATGCACATCCTACCTGATATTGTTTTACTTTGGCTGCTGTCGCTACCTTTATGTATTTGTGTTTATCGTAGCTTGGACACCCACATGCAGAGTATTATTATATAATAGTTGCTTATATTTACGCGGTTGGTGCCGCTGGCGCAGCTAGTACTTAATAAAAACGTTCGCTTTCCTCCCTCCACTACTCCCCCTATCTCTCTTCTGCTTCACCTCGCGTGTGCCCTTCGTTAGGCGTTGTCTTCTCTGCCGCTACGCTGTTCCTCCAGCATCAACAAAAATTGCCACAGATCCATCTCACGTAGAAGGCAATCACAATAAGTGGGAGTACACAAATAGCAAGTGTGCGGGATACGGTAGGCTTTCGAGGTGTGGCTTGCTCTTGCTTGCAGGCTATATCTGCGCGCCCCCTTTATCCTGTATCCTTACGTCACATGACCAATGTAATTGTGTTCAAACAGTAGTAGAAAACTAGGCGTTCTGAATAAGGCGCGGAAACACTTCGTACCTATTCAATGACGGGTAAGTTTGTTAAAATCATTCCGATTTTGTTTAAGAGAAAGGAGAACAGGAAAAGCGCCAGATAGCTTAAGGCTGGAGACGACAGACATACATCGGAAATGCATCGGAATGCATACAAACACACTGTCACCAGAAAGTTTTTCCCAATAGTAGAAGACTCTACATGAACAGCTCCTTAAACCAAACGTTCAATAAGAGAGCAGAGGGCTCCTATCTCAGGGACTCGTAAAGATTAAATGTGAAATAAAAGAAAAGGTATTACAACAGTTTTTTTTATTCAGTAAGTTTAAGAATTCATACGGACAGCATTATTATATTAAGTAATTCATATTGGTCGTGCTGAACTATGTCAATGTAAGGTTGTCAGCACTTAACTCTGGGAACTCCGCCAAGGCCTTGCTGACCAGCAAGGCAAATGAGGGCTTGACAGGACAGGTGCCACAAGCCCCGTTCAGCTGATGTCTAGGACAGCATTACGCGGCCTGAAGGGCTCTTACAATTATTTCTTCAAGACAGGTCCACGGTGCAGGAACTCTTGCACACGCGCATGAGTTGCCTGTGGAGGGGAAACGGTATGACTAAAATACTAATTGCCATCCAAGCACCAACCCATTGCAGAAGGACATGGTTGTGCGAGGATGTGAACCGGCCTCAGCCACATTAAGTACACCCTACCTACACATTACGGGAGGGAAGGCCCTAACCCTAACAAATTTGGATGCATTGGTACTTACCATAATTGGCACTTAATATCCTGTAGATGGTTCAAGCTGAGCGTGCACGACCAGTACCGGAAGCAGAGGATGATGAGCGCGACCAGCGCGGCGAGCAGGAACAGAAGCAGGAAGTTACCCCTTCCATAGAAGGTTTCCTATTCGGTCATGGTATGTTCGCCTAGGGCGGCCCCGTACGACCCTTCCTTTCTCATTTACATCATATAATTATTTGGTTTTTCTCTCATCATCCATTTTCTCCATATCTAAGCATACCTTTCTCTATCCTTGTCGCTTTGTTCTTTCAATCCACATTCTTCTCTTACACATTTATTCTTCACTTATTTATCTTTTTTTTAATGAATATTTTTCAAAGATACACCACATTTCTTCTCAACTGCGTTTTTCTACTTTCATGTCACCTCTGCCATACATACCACACATTTACTGCAATACATAAGTGTAGGGACCAGGATCTTGTATATTCTTTATTTACAGGGTTGCCAACCTGCGAAATAGAAGTAGAAGGGATTCTACTTCTTTCCTGTCAATTTAGGTGCGTACAGAAATAGATAGTTATTAGCTCTTTATTAAGTATTCTTATTGTAGTACTACACTTGAATTTGTCAAAGTATTATGTTTTACATCCGGTTCGATTACGCCCACGAAGAAGAGACGGTATGAAACTTCGCAGATGTATTTTTAAACGTCTTTCTTAAAATACGTTGCGACGAGCTTGATAACCAATAATTTAATTTAAGCGTGATAATTTGAAATTCTAACTGCACATAGTCAAGAATAATGAAATACTTCAGGTGTAAAGAACCCTTTGGAGAAAATTTTATACGAAATTGTATTAAACTCGTCTTCATTATTTCTAATACCACAGTACATGTACAGTATCAAAGTATGTTTCTTTAAACATATATCATTCAGATTCTTTATTTCTCCTGGGGCGCGTTCAGTAAGTCCGGGATAGTTTATTTGAACAGTATTCATCCCATTCTAATTCAGTATGACAGATAGAGATAGAAATAGTGAATCGAGCTGTTAAATGATAACTAAACGCAGCGCTGGTAATTTATTGTAAAATCTAACACTATTGCAGACCAGAACTTTTTGACATTTTAGCTGATCTGTGCATATTTCGCAGGAAAGGTGTAATATTTGTAAACTTACAAGTAACGTAGGAGACTTGTTGGCTGAACAATGCGAAGCGTAGTGATCGACTAGGGTCGAATCACTTGTTTGTTTGTCTGACTGTTTGTCCGCACATATCCATGTAAATTATGTGGTTTCATCAAAATTGTAGGCTCAATCAGGTTCAATTTGTAGGTTCATTCTATGTTCAATAGCTCGCTACACACCAACTTTCAACTTCATAGAAGAACTGGCAAGACACCTCGCTGCAATTTTTTTCAATATCGATCTCCCGTATCACGAAGCCGTTACGACTAGACTGGCGTAAAGCTACCTTGTAAATATCCGGAAATTTGCCAAATACCTAATTGCAGTTACATAATTCCCAAGAGATGTCAGGAAACTTACAAAGTTTACTGACCCGCCTCAGTAAACTTGTAAGAGGAGATAATTTCTGACATCTTTCGCATTAATTCTAGTTGTCTACAAAAAAAATCCAGTTAATTTATAGAAGATGCGTCACTGTGCTCCTTAGTAACTTGTAACTCAGTTCCTAGGAAACTTGTAAGTTTACTGGTTTTACAACTTTCCTACGTGACACACACACGCACACACACACACATTAGAACTAAACACGTTATAATATAACGTGTTTAGTTTATGTTCATCTAGAGTAGTCGGGGGAAGCTCACATTTTGCACATATTCTCGACGGCTTGGCTGGACCAGTCGATTCGCATCAGAGCTCAGCGCATTCCTAGAGACCGCGTCTTATCTGGCAGGTCCACTAGTTACAAGGTAGCAGGCGGGCATCGCGCCGCGGCGCCCCGGCCACCGCGCCGCTTCTCCTTTCACTACCGGTAGACCACCATAGATTAAAGAGAAACAGTTCAGTAACTCAGTATAAGTTGTTATAGATCGACCAAGAAGTGATGATACGTAACAGGATGGCGCTAGTGTCGCCAATTTCATACTATCTTCTTCTTCTACGAGTACATACTACTTCTCTATAAGATCAGAAAGTTGCGCATTATTTGATATTGATCGGCCAAGTCGCGCCGCGGCCAATTCAAAAATCACACTATATGACGTCACAGTGGTACAAAAGGAGCCAAGGCCGCTCCCGTTTGTATGCGCCGTAGCGTAATCGCCTGGAAGCTATCGTTTATTCCAGCGCTATAAATTGCTTCGGTTTTAATTCGCTTTAAACCACCACAGATTAAAGAGAAACAGATGAATAACAACAAATTGTTTTTATATCCTTACTTTTACACTCAAATTCATTTATGTTAAGCAGTATAGTAATTACAATATGTATAGTAAGCAGATTACACTGGCGTAGTTTAAACAAAAATTTTGAATAATCGAAAAATACCAAGACTTTACACAGATATTTACAAGCAAATTTTTAAGTAAAATTAATGCACTGAAAACGCCCTCCGCAGCCGAGTCGGCCGTGGCCGCTTCAGAAATCACACGATATGATGTCACAGTGGTCCACAAGGGGCCGGGACCGCCGCGCCAGTCTGTATGCGCCGTGGCGTAATCGCCTGGAAGCCTACCTGGAAGCTATCGTTTATTCGTCAATTCTTACCGTATAATAATTAAGATAGTATCAGAATTTAAGTTAAGAAGAGTGATTCTCGTAAAAACAATAAATAAAAATCCTGAAAATAGTCTATTTCAATCAATCGATACTAACATCACGCTCTTTCTCGAAGGGGGTAGGCATAGATAATCAAGCGCAATATGAAAAAATTTCGCCATACTTCCTTTACTTAATATGCACACCGTTTACAGGTGCTGCGAACTTGCCCTTACTTAAAATATTACCTATTTGGTCAATGTGTTCGTTCGCCTAGCTTACCAAGGCGTCCTCGTTCGATATTTCGATCCAAAATAGTTTCATATAGTTGTTTCAACATTCTATCACCATCCATTCTCTCCATGTGTACGCAAACTATCTAAGCATAACTTTCTCTATCCTTGTCGCTATGTCTCCTTTCAATCCACATTCTCTTACCTTTTATTCAATTACTTTTATTCTTCAATCTATCTTTCAAAGATACACCACACATTGTGAGTAGCCTAGTTGGTGAACGCACGCCTCTTACTCGAGAGGTCGTGGGTTATGGTATGCGTACAGTTTTTCGGGATTTTAAAATCTTGATTAAAATTGTGTGCAAAATTACAATGAAAACACGGTTAGGAAACGTATCCACTAACAAGACAAGTGTAGTGTATAAATGTTGGCTGGAAGAGATTGTCTCCGGCAAGTGAAAGAGTAAAGAGAGAAGTGTATATTTATTTATGTTTTTATCAATGACCGCATTTATTTTCTTTCATGTCGCTTCCGCCATACCCGAAATCATGAAGGACGCTAGATAGCCATTCTTTCAGTGGAACTAATCAGCTCACTTTTCAGGATATTATTCAAAGCGACATTCACGCTATTGCTTTTGATCACTCGCCTTTCGACGTGTCTATCGAACTTTCTGTCCCTCGTGAAGACAATTCCCACGTACAAAAACTCATTCACTTTTCCAGCTTCATCTCCTATTACTAATTACTGTCGTTTTCGATATTCTGTGACACAGCTCCTTCCATCCACCTGTACTATGTATATATATATATATATATATTATATTAATATTGTATAGATAGACGAGACAGGTTACGGAACAAGCTTCTCTAAGCTCTGCTTGCTGCCTTTGGTCGTTCTTAGTTCTTTATTCAGCATTCTTATGGTAGTACACTACACTTCAATTTGTCAAAATATTACATTTTACATCCG
>WYDE02201499.1:0-10187 GCA_009867175.2 Adela reaumurella
AACACGTATACAATTGTTCAAAGCCAACGGTATTTTAATTTTTTACGAAAGTTTTACATTACAGAGATATATTTTAACGCGATTTTTGCGTCCTTGTGTCGACTTGTCACTTATTTAATATTTTTTAGGATGGTTTCGCGGACCACTTCAGACCGTTACCAGGGACCACCGGTTAAGAACAACTGATCTAGACAGTGAACTGCAGAATCAATCTGTACAAGATGTGGGTATGCAGAGACAATACAAAATAAGATAAAGATAATGGTTTACAGAGACTAGTACTCACACAAAATACAAATACAAGAGAACACCAGCGCAGTAGAAAGGCCTCCAGATGCGCGTGCGTTGCGCTGCGCTGCGACTTGCGACCCACATAGCCGCGTGTCGCAACAACGCAACAGCAGACTCAGAAATAGACGACGCTGCTATCCCAAAACGACGAGATGCAGAGATGATTTTAGCTGAGTTTACAAGTTCCGCAGGTCTATTGCGAGTTCGCGCAACGCATATGCGATCGTCACCGCGCTGGCTGTGATCGAGACCGCGCTGTCGACGCAGAGGCAACGGTGCAGCGCCTCTAGCGGACGTGTTGCGAACTGCAGTAGATTATCCGCACACCGGTTATTCGAACGTTCCGTAATCCGGACTCGTATTTGACAGTGCTCTGTAGGAAATTTTTAAGTTAACATGCAATTTCGGAGATTAAATTACCATGCGAAATTTCTAGCTCGCTCTTCTTCATGAGCGTAATTGAACCGGACGTAAAACCTTAACAAACTCTTGAAGTAATTCACTGAATCACTGACAGACGAAAGGAATTTTGAAAATACGTAACGCGGGCGAAACCGCGGGCAAAATCTAATATTACTATAAAACTACATAACATTATCATATTACGTATGTAATAAGGTACAAGTAAGTCTTGTTGTAACAGGCTTCGGATTACTCGTGAAGTGCGTTGACAATTTTTCAGAGAAGTTTCTTGCCAGGTCTTATAGGAATTTTAAAATTGGTATTTGGCGAACTATTGGCGTACAGAAGGAACCTACAAAATTTCAGCCAAATCGGCCAAGCCTTTTAGGAAGAGTTTTGTAGACAAACAGACACCAAAACTTTTTTGACCCTTGTCGAATTAGGCTTCGCTTCGTCATCCAATTACAATTATGTGTAACATATGATAGATTATCCGAACTACTCTTTGCACCGGTCAGTGCGGATAATCGGGGTTTTGCTGTACTGCATGTTCACACGCACAATCTCCGTGAACACGACAATAACGAACTCTTGAGCGACAATCAATTCGGATTTCGCAGCAAACGCTCAACAGGTGAGGTGATCTCTTGATGTACCTGACTCACAGATTGGGCGAAGGAATCGAAAACCACGCCGAATCTCTTGGCGTTTCACCAGACATCTCCAAGGCATTCGATCGGGTCTGACATGCTAGTTATCTATGATGCTAGTCTGCTCGGCAAGCGTCCAAGTTACAGCCTCCCTGACGGGTTGCGTGAGTTGCGGATTTCTTCAAGGATCGCAGCATATGCGTCATGGTGGACGGCTCTGCCTCAGAAGCTAAAACTGTGAACGCAGGCCTTCCCCAGGGTTCTGTCCTGTCAGCTACTATCTTCCTCCTGCACATCAATGACTTGCTGGAGGCAGACATAGTAGGATATGTTGACTGACGACATTACTGTAACCCATAGTTACACATCCGGAAGCATATCTGTGGACACAGAGAGAGACACGCCTGTGTCCAAGATGGATTCAACGTTACCGACTAGGGCTAATCCAACCTCGTCAGCTTTAATGCCTTAAAGACAACAACTTGCTTGTTCTACGCTAAAAATGCAAAATTCAGGCGCAAATACCCTTGGACTACTCGGAGTGAACCTGTCTTCGGACCTAAAATTTGGTTCACATATCGGTGAAAAATACAAAGTAGCAGATAAAAAGTTGCGAGTCTTCAAAAAGGCTAAGCGGTACTTCACTGCGCACCAAGTGCGGCCCAAGTGAGATCATGCATGGAGTACTGCAATCACCTGTGGGACGGCTCAGAACAATGCCACCTTTCGGCGTTAGACGCGATAGAGTGGCGAACTAAGCGGGTAGTAGGTGATACCGAACAAACTTGCAAGCTACAAATACTGCGCCATCGGAGAGAAGTAGCTTCCCTTTGTGTCTTCTACAAGGTGTTCCATGGAGATTGTGCGAACTCGCTACACGTCTTAATTCCCGCTTCTACTTTATACCATCGATCCACCCGTCTGAGGGATTGTATCCATTCATTTGTCGTTGACGTGCCGAAATGCCGAACCAAGCGGTTCGAGAACTCATTCCTAATACGTTCAAGATGTGGAATCAACTCCCTGCGGAGATCTTCTTCAGTTCCCTCAACTTTGGGGTCTTCAAGAGTAAGGTAAACAAGCACTTGTTGAGTCGGAGCGGTGCTCCATCACGCGCTGTCTTAGATAGACTCCGTCGATGCTGCAAGCACGACTGGAGTCAAACGTCGACCATCTATAAAATTTAAAGAAAACACAGCACGATGAAAATCACATTTGCTTTGCGCAAACTCGCAATAGACCTACAGTAGCTAGTATGAGATGGCATATGGTAACAGTGTCCGTCGACGTTGTGGGTCAGTCAGTGGGCGATCTGACTCCAACGGAGTGCATTACGAGAGCCTGGGTAAGGAAGGATGCAAGTTTCATTCTCTATTCTCTACCTGTACAAGGTAGATGTACACACGCCAGTCTTGTCGTAACAGAATTCGCGAAAGTCGCGATGAGCGTTAAAAATTTTCCAGCGAAGTTTCATGCCAATTCTTCTAGAAAGGTAAACATTGTTGTGTGGCGAGCTATTTTTTTTTTATGGAAACTGACACTCATGTCTACACCGTGTGTATATTTGTTTTACATATATTTATAAATATGTTGTTTAGTATATGTAATGGACATGTACATATATAATAAAAAGCTACAAAATTTATTTTCCTAGTGCCTAAATGCTCACTCCTATATCCTAAAGGTTAGTCAAGGAGTACCTAGTATATTGAAAATTCAGAAAAACGAATTTATCAGTAGGTGATCTATCTGTAATTATGGGATTTTGTAAGTTAGTCTGTGCTACTCCGAATGTGTTATAATTCCCAATTTTCGTATCCTTTCTAAATTATAGCTCAATCGGAATGGCACAGACTGACATACAATATCTCATATGATATTACAGATAGGTCACCTACCGATAAATTCGCTTTTCTGAATTTTTGTTGTACTTCTTGCATACATACATACAATCGGTGTTGTGCTGCAAGAACTCCGGTAAATTACAGCACAACACCGACCACCACATTTCGCAAGGTAACAGATAGTCACCTACCGATAAATTCGCTTTTCTGAATTTTTGTTGTACTTCTTGCATACATACATACAATCGGTATTGTGCTGCAAGAACTACGGTAAATTACAGCACAACACCGACCACCACATTTCGCAAGTATTCGGACAAGATATCATGCAGCATGTAAGGTACGAAGACCCACCTACTGCATGGCTTGGTAGAAATACCGTGCCAAGGTATGTTAGCACCGCATCTTGTCCTTATCCCTTCGTCGCCTTTTACGACATGCATGGGAAGAGATGCAGTGGGGTCATTCTTTTAAGTACCGGCCCCACACGGTACACACTTCCGGCTCTTCTCGCGGCGAATTTATCGGATTGTTCCGACGTTTCCAACAGAGGGTCCTGTTCATGGTCACGGAGACGTCTGCTCTCGTAGCGGTCAACAACAAAAATTAAAAAATCCGATAAATTCGCCGCGAGAAGAGCCGGAAGTTTTTAAATGTTGGTTAACGACCGCGGTAGTTTGAAAAGTGTTGTATTTAAAGTCTTTTTTACGCGCCTTCTTGAGATGAAATAAATTAGGTCTTATCCGGCCCGTAAGACAAAATGCTCTTCGTACATTTCACAGATGAAAATATTTAATAATGTATGATGGACCAGACGTATTTGTCCACGAAATGGAATGATAATTTTATTTATAGGCATGAATGAAAATAAAAATAAAATTTAAATAAATAAAACCTAATCTAACACGTAAAATAAAAGAATTGAACCGCGGATTCGCAGCAAGGGTCAAGTACACTCACTGCGTTACCCCTTTGCATCTTGATGACATTTCGCCGTATAAAGAAGACCTTGTCGCGTCAGTCACCAGCCTTTTCAACCAAGAGCTTCCAGAGTGATTCGGTGAAGCTCTTGGTTTCCGACGAAAACATATAGGTATTTTATATGTTACAGCATGTATAGGCTATTTATTTAGCTAGCTTCATTACTCGGCCTGTAACTATATAAATAATAGAATAGCGTGCATATAATAAAAGTAATATATATATATGAGGAGAGACGGAGAAATATATGAATTCTCGCAGTCCGTAGCACTGTAGCACACGGACCTCATATTCAGTTTAACAGGTCGAACAAGGAACCACTAAATAAACCGTGCAAATTAATCGACATACAAAAATGTCTTTGACAATTGGAGGGATACCTGAGGACGACCTAACTGAGATAATCAGGAAGTATTACAGTGGAAGCTTAGGTACCGAGGGTTACCTACTTATCGGTGGAGGGATGCTGCCTGCCGCGACATTTCACTGAGTATGCTCAGCCCATCCAGGACATGGCGGTGAGGAAGGACGACATATTTGTACTCAGTTTTCCTAAATGCGGTGAGTATTAAAGATAATCTGAATGAGTATCGTAAGTTTCACAATATCGAATGTCGGTAAATGGATCATAGGTGATATGAGACTTGAATACAGCAGAATATAGAAGTGAAGCCGTATACATTCAATGAGTACATAATCAGTCATATAAAATATGTTTGTTCTTCTGTGCAGTTTTTTACATCATCTCTCTCTCTCTCTAGTGGCACCTCTCTCTCTAGTGGTACCGAGAAAGAATCGAGGACCGCTTTTTGCGCATGTGGCCATTTGACCCTGTGGCAGAAAATTATTTGCTTAAAATGATCTCCACACATTTGGATCTTTATGGGCAAGTAAGGCACTTAAAGAAACGGAGTAACCGGCATCCCGTAGTGGATGAACCCGTAAATGAAGTAAATGAATTTGAATGCCGTAAGGAATAGGTTCAATTGGCAATTACGCTGAAAAGTTAAGCACAACACCCAGAGACTTATTTGAGTTTCGTTTGAGTGATGGCGTTGCTGCACAGAATGTGCGTAACCGGCAATCACGGCGTAAATTAGGCGAGATAGGTGGAATTAGCGATCGCGATCGTTACCATTATTAAATTTGTAAATATTTCGGCAGGAACAACGTGGACGCAGGAGATGGTGTGTTGCATAGCCAATAACTTCGACTTCGAAACGGCGAAAAACACTGTTCTGCATGAGAGATTTCCTTTTTTGGAGTAAGTAATGTGGAACCACAGGCACTTGACGATAATTTATATACATAGCAACTTCTTTGCTAACTCGGTCAAGAGAACTGCTAATACTAAACCAATAATTTTTTTTTAGCAACCGACTCTGATTTCTCCTTAAACTACAATAGGGTGTTTTTAATATTTAAAATCACCTATTTAAATATTAGTATTACTTGTGAGGATACCAGAAATTATGGAGTTTTATTAATTTTTTATCAATAATATATTAAAAGTACTAAAAGAAAATTTCAATACTTGTGCTAAAAGTCACGTAATCTAAAAGAATTCATGACGCCACCAGACAATATTTCCATTGAAAGCACGCACATTTGCTATCATTTCGTATTCATTCCATATGGTTTTATTATTCCGTGACGTCAGAATCACGCGGTGTATCGTTTTAGCGTGAATTGGATTTTTAAATAATTATACGTTGCGTTTTTTTTTAATCCTTCATTGTGAAGTGTCTAATATTCACATGAAGGATATTGTGAAACACTTTTTGATATTTCGTAGTACAGCCTATTGAGAGGGATTGTAAGTTTAATCTTTCTTAGGGATATTTTTGCACGCAGACTCAGGAACTAATGCTGTTGTGTCTTTGGAAAAGACTTTCAGGAATATTGGACCTCCGTGTCAAGCTTCTACACGACCTAGATTCTGTGAAGAACGTGGAAAAGTTACCGAGTCCAAAGTTCATCAAGAGTCATCTGCCCTTGCAGCTGCTGCCCAAAGATTTGAGAGACCAAGATTGTCTGGCCAAGGTAATATTTAAGGCAATAATAATACCCTGAGGCATTACTATTAAGCAGAAAATCTGTAAGTATATGCACGCAATTATGAATGCACCGTCACAATTCTATGTTCGCTTACGTATAACTCAAGAACAACTCAATCTATTCACACCTATCTCAATGTTCACATGGGGTTTTCACTGACATATCCTGTAACAAATGAGGGTGGTATTATGAATATAAAATTATCAAGCTTAAATTAAATTATTGTTAATCAAGCTCTCAAAATGTAGTTTATCACTGTAGGCGGTTTCTATTGTGTGGCTAGTCACAACGTATTGTAAGAAATACGTTTTAAAAAAACATACGTAGTTTCTAGCCGGTCCTTCTTCATGGCATTAATCGAACCGGATGTAAAATGTAATATTTTGACAAATACAAGTGTAGTGTACTACCATAAGAATGCTGAATGAAGAACTAAGAACTAGACTATATGCCATCGCGGTATTCCTGCAGGGGTCCGAGCAGTACAAGCGCCCGCGGCTATAGTAACTATAGTATATAGTATATATAACAAATGTTGTTATATAGCCGCGGGGGCTCCTAGTAACCTATATAAATAAAATCTCACCTAGATGCACAGGTATCCCGTCGGCAAGTGTTCCGAGTAAGCTCGCTAGTTTACCTCTTTGAATTTGTGAAGTTTGTAATTTGAACTTGCATTTTGTGCTACATGGCTGCTGACAATCCGGTGAAGAAAATCACAGTAAGGAACCATCTTCCAAACCGGTTTGTCAACGTAGAAGTGTATGACTAAAATTTATTTTTTATTTTTATTGAAACTGATTCGGAAGGGTACATCACCTAATGCACCAGTTTTCTGGTACCAGTGATGTGAGCCTATATACCTTGGCATATTATGTAGGTAGGTGCCATGTCAGCGCTTCCCTCAATTCCCGCCGGCACACTGAACTGGACGGAACTACACGAACTATGTTTCATAGCCGCTTCGACCGACCTTCACTCAGTACGGTGGTACCAACCCAGGCGGGTTTAACCCTACCACCACGTAAGGAGAGGCAAGGGACCTACAGTTTACGTGGAATCCGAACCGTGGATTCGAATCCACTCATATTTTAAGGCCCCGTCGCGCAAAAATTGCAAAAGGGGACCCAAATGGAATCGCTCGGTGCCTGTCTGTCAGTCTAGATGTCCAAAAAGTTTATGACGCACATTTTGCTATCAAAAATTTGTCCAAAAATTCTGGAAAAGTCAGGTATCAAGCGAGCAAGAGCACGCCTCTAAAGCGGCAGGTGCGGGTTCGATCCCCACTGGGAGCCCAATATTTATTACTTTAGAATTTGTGAAGTGGCTGCTGACACTCCGGTGAGGAAACGTCATGAGGAAACCCACGTCCAAGCCGGTTGGTCACCGTGGAAGTGACTAAATCCCCTACTATAATGTAAATGAGAGAGGCCTGTACCCAGCAGTGCGGCAAATAAAATTTCTGCACAAGAAAGCTTGATTGCCCGAAACAAAAATAGACAATTTGTATGCAGACGTATATTTTATGCGACTTTAAATTTCATTATTCCAACTTGTTTCATAGTTTTAGTTCGGAATTTCTAGTTTAAATTAAGCTAATTGAATCTCCGAATCTTCCTACTTGAGCCAAACACATCTGGCAACCCTGCTGACAGACGTCAAGAACGTATTCTCTCAACGGCCGAATTGTAGTAGCCAGCATTACAATATACAGAAAATGTTTCCTTGGCCAGTGCGCCAACCCAATACTCAGCACGGGGAAGCACGCGCCTGGAGGTTCCCTAATTAAATTGCAAGTAGCGCTCTCAGTTCTGCCTGAACTCTCGTGCACAAATATAAGTTACCCGAATGATTTGTGCAACATAAACCTATTTGATGGGTCACCTACACTAACGTGGTCGCCTCAAAGCTGTAGCCAAGAACGTTAGAAGTAGTAATAATTTTTTTTATTCTGCACGATGTGAAAAGAAATACAAAAACATATATGACTATTCATCAGATAATATACGTAGCGAGAGATCCACGTGATGCCTGCATCTCCAGATACCATCACGACAAGATAGCGGACGGCTACACCGGGGATCTGCCGACTTTCGTGAAACTGTTCACGGCTGGACGAGGTGAGACTGAACTGCTTCATATAAAAACGCTGCAAATGTAAATCGCAAACATATGTAAACTCTCAATTATCCTCATATTTCTACAAACCCTAAGTCTGCATTTAAAGAATAAAGACATAAGACGAGTTAAGATGTGAGTTGTAGAAACTGATAAACTAACCAAAATTAAGAATTTTGACAGATTCCACACTTTGGTCTACTGTAGCTTGATGATGTGTTCTAGTAAAAATTATTTTAACGAATGTAGTTACTTGTTACAACTTCAAACCTTAGACATTCGGATGTTACAGGTTTTCAATCATAGAATAATTATTTTATTTTCAGTTATTCACGGTCCTGTCTGGGACCACATTCTCAACTTTTGGAAGATCCGCAATCGGCCTAATGTCCTCTTCATTACCTACGAGGACATGAAGAAAGACCTCAAATCTGTCATCCGAAGAGTCTGCCAGTTCCTCGACAAGAACTATACTGAAGAGCAGATCAACAACCTGAAAGACCATCTCAGCTTCGAAAGCATGAAGAATAACAAGTCTTTGAATTATGAATCTGAAATAGAGATGATGAGAAAGCAGGGATTACTGACAGAGGATGCAGTTTTCATGAGGTCTGGACAGAGCGGACAGTTCTTGAAGGATCTCAGCAAGGGTGATATAGAACTACTCAATGAATGGTGCAAGAGCGCTTTGAAGAATAGTGATTATGAATTACCCACACATTAATTTATTATCACGGTGGCTCCACAAATCGATATCCATTTGCGTATTTGCTATATGTAATATGCCTTACAACTTGTTTGTCGATAGGTAAATAAAAGACAACTAGGCCAATACACAACTATACCGGTCACACAAGGTCTGTCATTCCCAAACACAAGTACGAGTAATGGTGTTCCTAGTATTTTATGTACTTTGAATTTTTTTTTGTATAACAAGTAACACTAACACACTTGTCCTTCCTTAGTCGCCTTTTACGACATACACGGGAAGAGATGCTATGGGGTCATTCTTTTGAGTACCGGCCCCACACTTTTCGGAAAAAGGGAAACTTCGGAAAAGGAACCTATTAAAATCTACTACCATGAACATGCCCTCGGATGTCATGGTAAGGGAGTAGAATTTCAAAAGATTCAATATAAATACCTGGAAGGGACGAATGGGACACTGAATCCCATCGGCGAGTCAGGAACTGTGATATCGTATGGTATAACGATGGATACAAAAAAGATGTCTCGCAGGATCAGGGATCTATGGAGAGCGTCCACGAATGCGTAAATCAACGCATCTTGGAAAGCATGCCTCTGTGTTCCAAGCTGAAATGTATGCAATCATCGACTGTATATATGAAAACCAGCGGAGATCATACTCTCGCAAAACCATATACATATTGTCAGATAGCCAGGCAGAACTGCAGGTACTGGAATCAAATGAGCTACACTCTAGACTGAGTCGCGAGTGTGTCCAAGCCGATTAAGGGCTTGGACACACACTTGGGGCCAACAACAAAACAACGCTGAGATGGGTGTCTGGATATACTGGAATTGACAGCAATGGAGAGCCGATCAAATCGCTAGGGATGGAGCTGATAAACCACCAATCGGCCTAGAGCCGATAGTGGGAATACCAAAAAGCACATACCGGCAAGAAATACTTTCCTGGGCACATAACCAAAGAAAAAGCACTGGTTCCAGTTGCACGGTCAGAGGCACGCGAAAGGAGGTGTTGAACTCAGCACTCAATGGTTTCACCGAACATATCCGGGCCAATTGGCAGTAGAAAAGGGTGTCCATCGAGGTCGGGACCACCAGGCGGCGCCGCCAGACTCCTTTGCGCACTACGTTT
>WYDE02201510.1:0-10186 GCA_009867175.2 Adela reaumurella
TAGGCTGACATCACTGGTACCAGAAGAACTGGTGCATTAGGTGATGTAGCCATCTGTGTCAGTTTCCATAAAAAAAATAAAAATAAAGCGATGTATGACAGTGGATGAAGCAAATGATTATGTCAGGAACTTGTTACAAGGCGCTAATTTTTTTCTGCCTACCCCTCCGGGGAAGAGGCGTGATGGAGTGTATGTAGAGATTATTATCTCAAAGGTAAATCTTCATGCTGAATGAAATATTGTAAAAAATGCTTCTGATTGTAATATATTTCTGAAACTTGTCTCAAATTGTATAAATATTATCCAAAGATGCGTCCCCGTATTTGGTCGTATTTGGGGAGACGCAAATAATAGTTGCTGTATCTAAAATAATAATTTCCATACAAATTATTCATTCATTTCATATTCTGTGGGCAGAAGTAAGCCAATGCTTGCAGAATTTCGAATAAACTTTGTTTACTTTTCTGAAAAACTACAGAGTTTCGGCGATCCAACTGGAAAAAACCGGCTGAAAACTCTCGGGTGCTCTTCCAATTGCGTGTCCTCTCTTTTTTTTATAACACGGTGTGTTCTGTTTTGCTCGCGCTTGAAAGCGTTTATCGGTTTTGCTGCGGGGAGCAGGCGCGAAACAAAACCTAATTTGATTACAGAGTTCTTTTTTGTCGCACTTTTAAACTGCAGTATGGCGTGGTTTGTTTTCTAGGAAATTGATCAAAATTGGAGTGTTTCCGTTTTAATTGGGGCTGTTATTCCTTGTACTATCAAAGCTAGGGAGTGTAATAAAACTTGGTCACTTTAGGCAGTTCTTTCAGCAATGGTGACTCGCTGTCGTTCGTGCCTTTTTTTTTTATTGCAACTGACACGGTTTGGCTACATCACCTACAATCCGAGATGTAAGCCCATAACGCCGGGTGAACTAGGTGCCATGTCAGTGCTTCCCCCTTTGATCGTGCCTGTTTCATCTTGTTCACTATACAGAGAGTGGTGGTCACTTTTTTTTATGGAAACTGACATGGATGGCTATGTCACTACAGTGCATCAGTTTGTCAATAGTGATGTCAGCATATAATTTGTGAATTAGGTATTAGGTGCCATGCCAACGTTTTCTTCTGATCGAGCCGGCTACTCTGAACTGGGCGGAAACCGCGAACTATTTTTTCATAGCCGCTTCGAGAGGTTCAGTGCTCATCTGTTCAGTGCGGAACCACCCAATCCTGACGGGAGAGGGTAGGTACATTTTAAAGTTCGCCGAATATTTGCCATAGCATGCTCTGTCTCGAAAGGATAGACTCGACCCTGATAAGGAGTGTAAGGGACAACTGCAGCAAAGACCCATTATTTACCTACAAAAATCAGCAGAAACCTGTTTTCTACATCAAAACACATCCGAGTTTTTCCTGCATTTTTAGAACCTAGTAGCTAGTCTTCTATGTTTTCAAAAGTTAGTTATTACTATTAAGAAGCGATTTTTGAAGCATTTTGATTTCGGATACTTTTTAATAAAAAATCTTGCATGTTCAGTTTTAATGTTTCAGTATAAATAAAAACTTTTGTTGAAATTTAAAAACATAGATTACTAGCTGCTGGTTAGAGGGTGGTGTGGCAAAAAAAAAATTGTGTGGATATCTTTACAAATGGGGTTGGGAAAATGTTTCGCTTTTTGTATGGGCCGAACTTTAAAGTGTAGTCTCTAGTAAGGAAATGAGGTGCAAGGAACAGTTTCAGTTTTACGTGAAATCCTTACCATGCTAGAACTATATTGCTTACTTCATTAACGGAAATATAGCGTTATTATTATATTTATCAAAGTCTATTTAATACGTGGGGGGCCGGTACTTAAAATAATGACCCCTTAAATCTCTCCCCATGCATGTCGTAAAGGGCGACTCAGCGATAAGGACAAGATGCCGTGCTAAGGGTCAGGCTCGCCACCTCTCACCTTGGCACGCATTTCTACCCATTCATGCAGTAGGTGGGTCTTCGTGCCTTACATGCTGCTTGAAATCTTGTCCGAATATCTTGCGAAATGTGGTGGTCGGTGTTGTGCTGTAATTAACCGTAGTTCTTGCAGCAAAACAACGATTGCTCTGCTTACCCCGATTGTCGGGATTCAACGTGATTGATATGTATGTATGTGTGTCTATTTAATACTTAATATTATGTTCAATCATTTCCTTACGTGAGAGTATAAAACAAAATATACTTAGTAGGTACGAATGCTTTCGCCTCCGCCTATGTCGCCTCGCTCCGCCCATAAGATCAAACTCAGGAAATTGGCTCAGCTTACTGGAGCCGAATTGTACAGGTGCGCATGCCTGAGGCGAGCCTTGACCAAGCCACAAAGTACATTCCTCGCCAGCTCGCCACGTTCTACAACAATATATCCATCCAGTTTATTTGCCTGATGATAAGGAGAAAGCGGTACTTTGCAACCTGCGTAATGGCCTATAATCGCGCAAGTTTTTGTCTCTGAAACAAATTTTATTACATATAAATAACGAGGGTTTTCTTTTCAGCGATTATCCAACAGACCTATTACGTTACGCAATGCCCGGGTATATAGCCTCTTGCGTAAACGGGAAAGACATCCCTTCGAAATAACGGGAGCATAAAATTATAGCGGAGTTTTTTATGGAATCTCACATGCTTCACTGCGCTTTCCGCTCTTGATTTACTCGAATTATTTATGTACACACGCCTAGTTTCATTTCTGCGTATAGTTTTCCGCCAATTTGCAGGCGCAGCGGTAGAAAGAGGACCCACGCACTGCGCCCGCCGCCGTGATATAAAATATGAGACGAGCAATACAAAAACATATTTATCTCTTTCTCCTCGCGCTCTCCGGTCACGTGATCGGGTCCAAAGACTATTTTGCATAGAAATGAGACTTGTCGACTGTACATTAGATTATACTACAGGATGTTAATTAATGTACTTACCCAAATGATAACTTCTGCTCTATACCTTCGTTTTTAAAGCGATCCGTTGAACGGTGTAGAAGTTGATAAACTCCAATATAATATCTTCACTTACATTTTATCCTCAGATACTGAGGAAATACGTTTTTTACGAAATACGACCCCGCTACGTTCCTTTGTAAGAGATGACGAAACAAATATATATGAAGCTAATGTGGAAGGAAATGTTGAACGGGCAGACCTACCTAGGTAAACGTATCATGACAAAATAGGTAAACTTTTACGGAAAGGGCAAGTTCGCAGCACCCGTATCCGGCGTGCATTCATAAAGCGATGTGTGATAAGGATAAATAGACAGTGTGCGACAGGAATCTTTGTATGGTGGAGCAGTCAATTAGCTTGGGGCTAGTAGCTCGCTAGTCACCCACCAGTGTAAATCAGCCTTAATACAGAATGTTCCCCGCTTGTCGCATATCTGGGCCTTGATTGTGGGAATTTCGTACGTATTGTTTCAGCGCTGAGAGCGCTAGAACAGAGAGCGCTCTCAGCTCTGAAACGAAACCTACTGACACCCCAGAATAGACCCCTGTGCGGATAGCACGCATTACTGCACCAATTATATGCATTTATGTTGGCCGTAGTTACGTACGCACCGCGGCCCCACTGTCGGCCTTAATCGATGTTGACACCGAACGGGCCTTTAGCGAAGCTCGCGTGCAATTACCAGGGCTTTATTGGCTTCAGTAATACTGTATATATAATGTGTACCGATGCGAGTAGGTATATATAGGGCGGGCTACTTCTTACACATGCTCAAATAAATAATTCATTTACAGTACAAATTAGTGAACTGTGAAAACTACGAAAATGATCGAGCGCCATTTGGTAGGTACGTTCTTTTTGGACGTCGAATTTGGATAGTTGAAAGAATTAATTTTTGCGAAAATATTTTTTAAAATAATAGAACAAACGAGAAAAAAAAAAACTAGACCCAGTATAACCTTACCTGAGGATTAATTCGGACCGCCTCACTTCGTGTAATGTTCATTAATAGTCAGAACGTATAATTTAAAATATAAAATAAAAATAGACAATCTGACGATTATATGGGCTGCAAACAAGCACATAACTAAAGTTTTCGTTTTATTATGCTTTAAAATTCGAATTTGCGATACGTCTAATATCTACTGAGTACTAATCTTACCAAAATAAATTCAATTTCATTTGGCCAGTTCACGAGACCGACTCATAGAACTTATGTCTATAGGAATATCAGTCAGTATTGTCTGCAAACTCAGTTTCATTCTTAATGCGGCTAGAAAATATAATTTGGAAATAAGACGTCTCTTGCAGAACGTATAACGTCGGTGAACAGTAAAATATGTACATAGTTGTATATATGCGGGAACGACAGTGTGCGTGCCAGCTGCGTGTATGACAACAACTACAAAAATCATACTAATCATACAACTTCAAAATGGATTGTTACACCACCGTTATACGTTCTTGAGGTGACGTCATTTTATGCGTACTTACGATTATACGTACTGACGATTATACAAGTTTTATTTTGAGTTTCTTGCAGATCTATCTAGTCGCCAGTTCGTATAATGTGATTTTATATGATCTTGAACTTGTACAATGTCTAATATTATGCGTACTGACGATTATACATTATGAAGATTATACATAGGTAGCGAAGGCCATGCGATTAATTGCATATTTTCCACAAGGTTCTGTAATTGTTCTTGAATTTTGCGAACATGTATGTTGACTTGGATTCGATGAACGTTTCACGTTTTGTCCAGCGGGTCGTCCAGAAAGATGATGTAACAAAAATTAATACTTTCTCCAGCTTCGTGTAACTTATCCAAGAATGTTGGATTATTACAAAACACTTCAGAGATCAAGTGTAATGGTGTACAAGGTCACGAAGTATACTATGAACCCAAACTCACTATAAAAACGGTAACAATAACTTATACCGTCTCTAAGAACGGGTCGGTAACTACACAAAATCATTCGTTCAAATGTTTATAATAAACAAAAACGTTACGAATATGCCACTTTGAAGGACGGTCTAAAATGTATATTTTGACTAATCAAATTCAAGAAAAAATAAACGGTCGAGTGTGAAAATGTTCGCCTTTCGAGGGTCCCGTCGTCGATGTTTCAGCATTTTCATCTATTTTGAAATCAATACTTTGGCAGCTTTCATCCGATATCCATGTTGCTTAATTCCATCTTAATTATTATTTTGACATTTAATATAACATTTTAAATTTCACAAATCTAGATTTTTCTCAAAGTTTAACTTTTTGAGCAAAATGAATAATTTTCTGCACAACTATATAAGTTGAGCTATGCTGTAATGAATAATTTTCTGCACAACTATATAAGTTGAGCTATGCTGTATACTGAGCTGAGCTGCTTTTTCATAATTTTCAGACAACCGCTAATAACAATACTTTTCAAATTACCGCGGTCGTCAAACAACATTTTGAAAAGTTCCGGCTCTTCTCGTGGCGAATTTACCGCATTTTTCCAATAAATTCGCAGCGAGAAGAACCGGAAGTTTTTAAAATTTTAACCGCTATTAACTTTTAAACGAAATATTTGTTAAAGCAAACTTATGTATGACAAATACCAAATGTTTATTTTGTGGTACTCTGTACTTTGTATCAGACTATTGGACTAATTTTTATGTCTATGAGCAATAATTCTGCGTATTTTGACGTCAGTTTAATCAAAATCGATTTAGTAGATCCGGAGATATTCGCTTGTGACCGACAGACATACCGACAGCAGACCGATCCAATAAGGTTCCCTTTTTTCGCTTTTTACCGGAACCTTAAAAATCATCAGTCTTACTTAGCTCGCCATCTACTCACAATTTTTTTTTGAACAGGAGCAATCAATCGACCGAACGGCCAAGTGGATTTAGTTTTGCCGATGGCTAGATGAACTTGCCGATTCCAATCCAACCACAAACACAGACAGTCCGCGTTCACTTCCACTCTGCGTTCATTTCACCACACTTAGAACGCAATGAGTCAGAATTGGACTGCGGTTCGTTCGGCTCGACACATCCAGTGAGTTTATTGTTTGATTTGGAGTTCAAAATTTTTATCGCAGTTCATTCTCCCGACGTCGGATTTCACGTTGGATTCTGATCTTTATACTACTTTGGACTTATCGTGTGTGTGACCGTTCGGCCCACGGACTAGGTCCCGACACGCGCCGCTCTATGTATGGGAACCGGGCTCGCCAAAAATTTGCTAGCCGCGCGGAACATAGAAGTATTAAAATATTTACCTGTGGAAGGATATGCCATCTGTAACTCCTGACGTTTTTATATTGTTAGGGCACAAATCGGCAAAAAATCGTCATCCTGCAGGAGATGTTGCCGGAGTTACGCGCTCGAGCGAGAGCGAGAGATAGTCGTATTTGAAATACGTCGCAGTTGAACTGAATAGTACGGGAAGCGTTCCGGTCTCGGGTCCTTAGGGTAAATAGTCCGTGGTCCAGCCTTTTAACGCATCAAATCTGACTATAGAGAGGCAAGCACAGATTTTATTGACGTGAAGGACCAATGTGAAACAGGCTGTACAGCCGGTTTGGTATGAGCTAGATAAAAAGTTCTTATTTCATCCCATAGAGTGATATAATATCTCAAATAAGTATTTTTTTAAATTCAATTAATTGGACCCCTGAGGCGGGGTAGGGCATAGCGTAATGGATGTTTTGACATCTTCTCGCACCCTTTGTGAGTCATTGCGTCATGCGATCAGTATGAATCCAGTGTAAAAATATCCCACTTATCGTGGAGTTCGGATGAGTTCGGTTCTACATTGGTGAAACATTGGCTTGAAGTTGTATCCTTCAGCAATAAATCCGACGACTAAGCAGAAAATTACACAAATTATTGTTTATTTAATGGCTAACATGGCTCACCATTTCTACGAGACTGCTTCTATAGGGGAAGAAGCTCTTCCGCCTTAAAATACGAAGTCTTAAATAAATAAATATAGTTTATATATTGTTAAGTAACGCTGCAGTCGATGCACCAGATAAATTAACTTTGAAAAATACAAAGAAAATAACTGTCCAACGTGTTGTCCGAAGCGGGACTCGAACCCGCGTCCTTGAGTATAGCCCTCAATGCTCTAACCAACTGAGCTACCCGGACTACAAGTTGGTTTACGAAATTCATCTTCATATCTTTCCTCGTTAATGCATCTGGTAGTTCCGCTTGTGCCTGCTAGATGGCGTTACTTACATCTCTTTAGCGAACATGCTCCAAGCGAGGAGTTCGCCATCGCCAACGACTGAATCGTAAAAATCTAACAAAAAAAGTCTAGTTATATTTTCTATATTTTCTAATATTAACATTTGGCTTTTCTACTCACCTTAATGTCTCAACGCCCGACTCCGCCGTGTATAAATCACAACTAATCCGAAAATAAAGCCGTTATACGAAAAATGAGGGAAATAAATAGGGAACTGCTGAGGTAACAGCCCGTTAACGAATTGCGAATATAGATTTTTGTTACCTAGGTACTTACTCCTATATCCGCGTATCCAGAAAGGTCAAGCCTGGGTGGGTGAGCCCTCAGTAAGCGTCAATATGGAATTGAATATGGAAGCATAAAAACTCTGGAAATCCTTTCAAAGGTAACGCTATATTTTTTTGTTTAAATTCAGCACGCAAGCGGCCTTTAACATTATTTAAAATATTCAATCCAACATTTGAAATGTACGAATGAAGAGTGCTTTTAATAAAACAAATCTTCTCGGACAGAAATTTCACGTAGGAGTAAAAAATAATTATATATCGGATATAATTAAAACAGGCCAGCTGAAAAATATATTTTGTCAGCAAACAAAGTGAATGAGGAAGTTTCCTAATTTTTTAAATTTAATACCATTGGATGGTCTACGCTAGGCTGAGAAAGAGTGAGGCAGTGAAATATTTTTTTCAATATAAAACGACAAAGGTTATAGGACCTGAAAGTTAATAGGTACCTATAGAAGCGAAACGACCTACGAACAATAACGCGTGACGTCATCGTTGCTCTAGTGCCCCCGTCCGTACCATACTTACTACGTTACCTACCTACGCTACTTCTGCTCTAGGTAGACTGCCTAAAGATTAGAAATAGCAAGATGAACCATCACGGATACCTAAAGTTTACCTACATTTCATATTACAAGAAGAAAAGGTGCAGAAGGGTTAGCTACGTATTGGTTAGGTAGTATAATGCAACAGAAAAGTCAAGAAAAGCGTCTATTCTATGTGCAGCTGAAAAACTACTACTATAGACGGGACTCTGGGCGAAACGACAGTAGACTGCACATATAATAGAGAGCTTAGAGAATTTTAGGTGTTTTCTGTTGCACTATGCAACAGAAAAGTCTAGATATTAATTATTTGTGAACTAAAAATATGTTTATGCAGTTGTTTTTGAACTGCACATAGAATAGACGCTTGTAATTCTCAGTCACCAGACAGCATTGATCTTAGCAGTTTTCGGTGGCACTAGCGTGGGGTTCGGGGTATGAGTTTCAATATGGCGGCGGGTTCGGGGTATGACTTTGCGTTTAGTTACAGTTTCCGCCGCCTGCCAAGTTAATTGTGCCGGTTCCGTAATTTGTGTTGCTATATGATCGATTATTAAATTTCTTGACTTTTCTGTTGCACTGTATGTGGGTATCTACTTATTTCGAGACATTTACTGCTCTGATTTAGGCACTAGTGAATGACGAATTATTGTCCGAAAAATGCATAATCATGCCTACATACACTCTTGTCAGATTACTAGAGTCACCACGATCAAAAACTTTCTCCATTATTTGGTTTTTAGTCTTCACAATAACGGTATTTCTTACGCGAACGACGGGCGGTCAGAAAGATGGGTAGCGCAACTGTGACGCTGCATGACTCCTCGTTTCACTCGCCTCGCGCGCAATTTAGTTTTCAAAGTAATATGAACTAAAAGTTCATATCTTTGTAATTTTTAAAGAGATAACTTTAATTCTTTCGGTGTTAGTATTGTGACCCTTAATCCTGTTTAATTTTTTAATTTTTTTTTGACAGGAAACTTCCTCATTGTGCTGCTTCTAGTGGTCTGCAAAAATAATTAAATTGATCAGCAAATAATTTGATATTGGGCAGCCTCAAAATTGATGTCATAGGAAATTAAATATATCTTCAGCAATATTTGTAGACTATAAGAATAAATAAAACAAATGAGAACACATTTCATGGTTTTTTTTAATAACCGGTGAGCCAGAAAAACTAACTAAGAATTTATTTTGACAGGAAAATTATTATTTGGTGAGCAGGATTATACAAGGATAAGCAGAACATAAGGATTCGAATTATGTAAAAAATTTTCAAGCTGTAAAATTAATTTGTATTTTGAATTAACAGCCGCCATATTGGGGGGACGGATAACGGTGAGGGGGAGGGGGATTACGGAAACCAGTAGTTTTCGGGGGTTTCGCTTTTCAAAAACGTCGGTGTCGCGGCAGGCCACTTGGCCCTCCGCTCCTATTCCGGCGCTACAGTATCGTCTCTAGGGCGTCTAGGGAGTAGCCAAGTCTGTCCAGTATTACTTATAGGATTTCGGGGCTGCGCATGTAGTTTTAAATGCTGCAAGCACGGATGGAGTCAAAAATAAATAAATAAATATAAACTTTTCTGCTTAGCAGGAGGTGGACTTATTGCCGGAATCAATCTCTTCCAGTCAACCTTTATACACTACAACACATTCGTATTGTTAGTATATATGTTTCCTTACGGTGTTTTCCTACACTGCAATTTTGCATACAAATTTTAACTGAAATTTTAAAATCCGGAAAAACTGTACGCATTCCAGGTCTCGAAACTACAACCTCTCGAGTAAGAGGCGTGCGCTCACCAACTAGGCTGCTCCGCAACCCCTCAATTGGAGTCAAATGGAGTCAAACGCCAACCGACTATAAAAAACTACACCAAAACCAGATACTATATTTATGCTAACCGATTGTATAATCCTGCTGACCAAATGATAATTTTCAAGACAAAATAAATTCTTACTTGTTATTTTTCTGACTGACCGGATATTAAAAAAATAACATTTAATGCATTTTCCTTTGTATTTATGCTTATAGTCCTATTTGATATAATAATCAAGACTATATTCTCACTGTACCCTGTGGGGCCGGTACTTAAAAGAATGACCCCACTGCATCTCTTCCCATGCATGTCGTAAAAGGCGACTAAG
>WYDE02201521.1:0-10186 GCA_009867175.2 Adela reaumurella
TTAAGTAGCAAACAACTATAATCACACGTCAGCAGTATGAAAACCTTAACAGTTTTTTTATAAAAAATAATTTAGTCAAACTTACCCCTTCTCGAAAACCACGAAAAATCTGACACGTTTTCTTTCCACGACTGCCGCGAAACTACTGACGTAATGACAAAGATGGCGGAACCGCTTAGGGATGAAAGAATAAATTTTGTATAGAAGGGACACCTGTATTTTTGCGGTGCTCTGTTTATGAAATAATCCAGATTGTTGGACTATCCCCAAAACGAACTAGCCCCGGGTATCTATATATATATATAAAAGTTTACATATATTTAATGCATGCTGTTCTAACTAAACAATGTGTTTCGAAAATTCCGAAATGTCAGTATTTTTCTATATACCTACTTCACGTATTATGTATTGCTTCTATTATTTCACATATATTTCTGTGTCTGTTTTCTTTTGCTAGATCTAAAGCAGTCAATCCTCCTCGGTCAGTGCTGGCTAATAATTCCTTAATTACGTCATATTCTTTGGCTTTCTTAATAATGACTTCACAGACTTTCACATTACCATGCCATGCAGCTAAATGTAAGGGAGTTCGTCTATTTCTATCGCATTTCATCATTAAATCTTTTACTATGTCAGGGAAATCTTTAATAGTGTCAATAATAACCTCACATACATGGCTGTGACCGTTTCTTGCCGCCAGATTCAGAACTGTTCGCTTAGTACGATCGAGTTTGGTCACTAAATTAGCGATTATGTCAGAGGATTCCTTGATAGTCTTCATAATTAATATGTAAACTTTGCTGTGACCATTTCGTGCCGCAAGATGTAGTACGGTTTGATAGTTCTCGTCACATTTCACTAGCAAATCTTCAATTACAAGGTTTTTTATTGCAGATTTAATAATCATTTCACAAACATTAGTGAAGCCGTTGAACGCTGCTAAGTGTAACGATGTGCGTTTGTTTTTATTTGTCCGAGTTAGTAAATCTTTAAGAATATGTGGGTATTCCTGTGCAGTCAATATAACTGCGTTACATACATCAATTCTACCATTCCAGGCCGCTATATGTAGTGCGGTTTGAGCACTTTCGTCAGCTTTTGTCATTAAATTCGAAAAAATCTCGGAATTCGATTTAGCATTGTTCATAATGACTTCGCACACTTCTGTGCTACCAGTCCAAGCTGCTACATGCAGTGCGGTTTGCTCACTTTTTGTTAATAAATCCATAAAAATGTCAGGGTGGTCTATAGCACTCTTCATGATTAAATCACATAGTTTTGCATATCCACTTGAGGCTGCTAAGTGTAGCACAGTATTTTTGTTCTTATCACGTATCATTATTAATTCGTTGAAGATTAAGTATTTTTTTGCAGTTTCCATTACTAAACTGCAAACATCGCCGTGTCCATTTTCTGCCGCTGCGTGTAGTATCGAGCCATCGTTACTGATAGATTGCAATATAAGTTCATTAAAAATTGAATACCGTTTGGCAGTTTTCATAATAACATCACAAACTTTTGTGTGCCCATTTTCTGCCGCAAGATGTAATGCGGTCATATTATCACAATCGCGTCTCATTATAAGATCGTTGAAAACGTCATATTGTTTTGCTCTCTGCATAATAAAATCGCACACGTTACTTTCATCGCTGTTTGCAGCTATATGAAGAACTGTTCGATTGTTAGCGTCGCATTTCATGATTAAATCATTGAACATAGAACACTTCTTAGCTGTTTTTAAAATTTGATCACATGCATCGATTTTGCCGTTCTCTGCTGCAGCCTGCAGTGCTGTCAGATCGTCACCGTTCGTTTTCATTAATAGTTCATTTAAAAATGAATGTTTTTTTGCAACTCTCATAATTACATCACACACGTCGGCTTTACCTGCTTGGGCAGCTACATGTAGTACGGTACCATCATTTCCACCGCATTGAAATATCACTTCCTTGAGAATTGAACATCTTTCAGCGGTTTGCATGACAACGGTGCAAAAGTCACGCATGCCTTTGTCAGCAGCTATGTGAAAAGCTGTCTCCTTATTGACATCCCTCTTCATAATCAAATCTTTGAAAACAGAGTGTTTTTCGGACATTTCCAAGATTGCGTTGCACACTTCGGCGCGTCTTTCTTCTGTTGCTAAGTGAAGCGCGGTTTTATGTGTCGTATCGCTACTCATTACAAGAAGATTGAATATAGAATTATTTTCCGCAGACTTTAGTATTGAATTGCAAACATCGATATTGCCATTCTCTGCTGCGAAATGCAGTGCCGTTCGGTCAACGCAGTCACCTTGAAGTATTAGGTCTCTGAGAACAGACTGTTGACTTACACTTTTTAGAATGATTTCACACACGTTCTTACTGCCCTCATTTGCTGCAACATGAAGCGCGGTTTGCTTAAGGAAGTCGCTTTTTAGTATAAGTTCATCAAGAGCAGAAAATTTTATTGCTGTCTTCAAGATAACATTGCACACTTCAGTATTGTCTGTTTTTGCTGCTACATGTAGGGCTGATCTTTGACTGTTATCCAATTGCACAATGAGGTCGTTAAAAATTGAAAATCTTTGAGCTGGATTAGTGATTCCATCTTCAACTTGAGCGTACGTACCTGCTACATCCATTGCCGTTAAAGAGAACTGGCTATAAAGTCCCATTAAGTCTTTCAGCGCATTTGCACATCCTTCAGTGGATACTTTAATCAATTCGGTGTTTGTAATTGCTCTAGAAAGGGGCATTGTGCTTAAATCACAGAAATTGTTGAATGTTTCTCTAAATTGCAATATAATATCAGTAAAGAGGTTGGGATCTTCTTCGATAAATTCTGAAATTATGTCAAAAATTTCAGTTTTCCCTAGATTCAATGCGACATGTATCGCGGTTAAACCTCTTATGTTTTCTTTGATGATAAACTCTTTGAATATGTCACTGTGAAATTGAACCCTTTTTAGAATCATACTGCATATTTCTCTACGGTCTAAAAGCGCAGCCAAATGCAAGCAAGTGTTTCCGTGCTTATTACACACCATAATGAGCTCTTTTTGAATTTGTGGCACAGTCATAACAGTATCTAAAACAACGCGAAATAATTCATTATGACCATTCACTGTAGCAAGATGCAAAACCGAATGGTTCTCGCTAGCGGTTTCCAGAATGAGCTTTGCGAAGTCAGTACTTGTGATATTGTTGAAAATAAACCAAAATATCTGTGGGTGACCTCCGCGGGCGGCAATGTGTAACACGTTCTCGTTATCGCCGTTCTTTTTAGTCACAATATCTTTCGTAACTACTGGCGTGAGGACGTTTTTAAGATTATATTCCTTCGGACAATTTTCATTCACAGTAGACTCTATTAATTGAGTGCGTGACAAAAATCCATCTAAAAAAGTTCTCACCAAGTGATATTCATCATTGATAAGAACGTTCGTGAAAAATTTTGACTGTACGGTCGGGTCTTCCAGGTGTACGGAGAGGTATTCAGCGAAGAAGTACTCGGCGTAGCTGCGATGTATGAACTCTAATCTGATTCCATAAGATTTCATAAGTCCTATTCGTACAAGTTTTTCGTCGGAGTTTACGTATTCTTTACTAATATTTAATTCGGGCAGAAAACGTAAATGATGGAACAAAGTTCTGACAGCCACCTCTCGGTGCATCTTCATGTATGTCACGGCTGCAACGTCCGCTTGATCTTTGCTGGCTTGGTTCCCAAGTTCAGATGTACTTTTAACGTGTGTGTATATATTTAATTTATTATCTACAAATTCTTTGTATATCTCAAAAAGATGAATATCTTCTGATTTCGAAATTTTCCATTTTGTCAGAAACATATTCTTCGCCATCATTTCAAGATTTAGCGGAACTTTCAAGAAATCATCTCCTGCGATTATTGAGAATTTCCATGTTTTAAGGGATGTTTTTGCGAAGCCGGTTAGATTTATTTCATCACTTATATACTTCTGCAAATCCAACAGTTTGAGTTTCGAGAGCTTTTTAATTTCTGCATTGCATTGCTCTTTGTCGTATTTGTAACACTTCTCGTAGCACAGCCTTAGCTGTCCGAGTATACCCAAAATGATTTGTTTGTCAGAAGTCGCATCCTCTTTATAATTTATCAAGTACCATCTCCACAATTTGTTTAGGAGCCTAACCTGTTCGTCTTCTGTAAAAGTTGACATCATGCAAGCGGGAACCTGAAGTTGCTCTTCCAAGTACTCCATCAAGTGTAGTCTGGTAGTTACCCAGAGTTGTTTCACCTCACTCTTGGCTAGAGCCTTTAACAAGGTGCATGTCTTGTCCTTGTATCCCGGACTAATTTCATCGAAACCATCAAATAATAGTACAACTCTTGTTCTACTATATCCATGAAGAGCTCCTTCGAGAAGTTTTCTTTCTAGTTTAATGTCAGTGCTTGCATTATCTTGAATCACCATTCGTGTGATAAACTCTATAGCTTTTGACGTTTCTTCTTCGCAAAAAGTTACATCGTTTAAACTTATAGCTAATGTATTGTCAGCATGATTTCGCAATTCTACTCTTATTATCCACAAATATTGAGATTTTTTCCTTAAAACATGCGCCAAATGCGTGAGCATTGTGGATTTACCCTCTCCGGGATTGTTAGAAAGAATTATAATTTTTTGATCGAGATTTTCTGGAGGCAGGCAATGTTTATTCAGAATCATACTCATTTCTGAACCTTCAACTTGAATACGGTTAGAGTTACCTGTTTTATACTTCATAGCTTTCAAGAAAAAAAAATCATCCTTGTACTCTAACCAATAAATGTTTTTATTGCTGCATTTGTTGGAAATCTGATCATATATTTCTTGATGTGTATTAATATTGGTACTATATGTGTCTGGCAATAAAATTATTCCACTGTCGGAAGTTTTCCTTCCTTCCCACACATGTACTTGAACATCTGGTGTATTAAGTTTGGACGTCAAGTGTCTTATAGTAATACCAGTCACAAAAAACAAATTGTTAGGAACATTAAAATTTCTCAGAACTGCGATATCTACAATCTGTTGGTGTACCTGTCTCGGAATGTAATATTCCTTATTATATACATCTGAATAGAAGACTTCTCGGCTACCAAGTTTTATGTGCTCATTTTTCTTTATTATTGCAGATAGTAATGATTCGTCGATCACTTGGCAAGCAGCTGTAGTCGTCAAGAAATCTTTTATTTTCAAATCGGTTCTAGATGATTTTGGATAGTTTTGAAAATCAATATATTTGTTCATTACGCATTCCTGTGAATCATTTTCAAGGTCTTTAAAACCAAAAGCACCCTGATACGCCTTACTTCCCTTGACTATGAATTTTAACGCTGTCGCTAGAGCGTTGTCCTTCTTGGCAATCACGATTATTTTCTTTTTTGTATTATTGGTTATAATATTTCTGAATTTATCTAAAATTTCAAAAGTATTATCCACTTCATTAAAGTCGTCGAAAAATTCTATAACGAGTAAATCGATACTAACATCAGATGAAAACGCACTGAGAAAATTGTTAAGGGTTTCTTCCGATTTGAAAATTAGCTCAGAGTTGGTTAGTAGCACGTTGTCTAGATAAGTAAAATCAGTTGCTTGGTTTTCCATATCTTTTAGCGTTTGAAAAATTTTAATTGCATGTAGTCGTGCATGATCGGTTACCACGTGAAGAATTTTACTATGAGTTCCACTTAAAAATTCCAAAATTTCCGTGTTGTTTTTGAAATGAATGTCGTTGAAATGAAGGTCTTCAATGTACGATTTATTAAACCCTTTTAATATTTGTACTCTCAAATCTTGAAACAATTTCTTCCCATCTCCATGTTTGAACAACTTTCCTCTTTCGTTTTTGAAATTGCTGACCCATTTACTGAAATATTGTACACAATAATACGACAGTAGTTTCTTATGAAATTTAAATTCTTCGCTGATTTCTTTTGTAATTATATTATCGAGTTCATCACTGGTGGGACAAGCTGTATAAAGAGAGAAATGGTTCACGAAGCTTCGTATTTTTTCAATAATGTACCCGTCGTCCCATTTGCTAAATAGTATGAATATCTCTTTTTCACTTTTCAAACATTTGTATACCTCGTTTATCTTTGTGATACAGGCTGTTTTGAATCCTCTCATCTCATCCTCTGTGAGATGTGGAAGTTCACATTCTTCCGGAAAAATATCCTTGACGGACTTTGCGTCATCAGCATTTTTTATTTTTATTTTACATGTATCTAAGATGCCCAAGTATTTTTCGAAAACATTCGATCCCTCTGTTGCAATTTTAGAGACAGACCACACTGTACTCTGGTCTGTATTATCTTTTTCCATATTGTCTGCTTCAATATTGTAGAGTATCTGTATTTGTGTCTCGATTTGAGTTTTAAATTCTTGTTCTATTGCTTTTGTACACAGAGAAGTGAAAATAAGGTTTAACAAAACAAATTTAATTTCATAGATCAAATATCGCCAATCTGCAATTTTCCATTTTAGTCCTCCAACCCCGCACAAGAGGTTACTGTTTTCTTCTGTTATGGCAAAACAAGTATTTTTAACATTTTGGAAATGTGTGTTCGTACAATAAATATATTGTCCAGTGAAACCATTTTCTACATAGCTCTGCTCGATTTCTGCAAACTTCATAAACATTTTCACTATTGATTCATTTCCTTTGATATAATCTTTCATGTTAATTTCACATTTTAAAATAGAAAAAAAATTGGACTCTTGTAACTTATTGAACTCTGGTTTCTTAGTTTGTTTGACCTGTACGAACTCGCATATACTACTTCCATCAGTTGTTCTTTTTAAATAAACGTCATCGAAGGGAAGAAGGTCTTTTAATTCTGTGCCTAGTTCATATTGGCATTGCGTGGTAGATGACAGTTTTGTATTTTTTATTGCGTAAAGAGTGAATAATTTAATCTGATAAGAATATCCACTCAAACCGTCAGGTAGACCTTGTAAGCATTTGACCACATTATCACTTATTTTATTATGTTTTAATACTTCTTGAATTTTTTCGAACTTTTGCTTACTTGTGGCATCGTTTGCGGTTTCTAAAAGGTATGCAACCAAGTCTACCGCATTTTTATTTTTATTGGTTCTCGCATTAGCGTTTGCTCCTTTCTCTATCAGTAACTGAACCACACACAAATCGCATTTTTGTAAAATCGCAGTGTGCAGTGGTGTATTACCATTTCTTTTAGCTGTATTTATATTTACTCCTCGCTTTAAAAGTAATTCAATTATCCTATTTTTATTAGCTTTAACTGCAAAATAAAGAGCTTCTTCTAAATCTGCGCCTGCGTCTAGTACCATATTTATAACTGTTTCGTTTCCATTATTAATACATATTTCTAAAACTGTATTCTTAGAGTACCCGTTATTCAATAACCAGACTATTATATCTTTACCATCTGCTTCTACTGCAGCGCTAACAACATTGTGAAAGTTTTTTTGCTTCTTGATGTTGGGATGTTGTAGCAGGATGGATGTGACTCGTTGCTGCTCGCCTTGTTTCACGTATTCGACTAGCTCCGCCACAGTAGTGCTGCGCCCGCCAGGCGCGTTCATTGTCCCTGGTTTCTGTAGTTACGTTGTCGTTAAAAGAGCTTTCAGTAGTTCCATGGTATGCCATGGTGTCCTGCAAATTCAACGCAAATACATATTACATACTCCTCTGAAAATCAGTTATTTTTCCATAAACATAATGATAATCTACAATGGATTGGACTGTGACATTTCCGGCATAACAAATCCCACTGTATATCGTTCAGTACATTTCATAAGAAGCGACTAAGTACGGTCCAAAATCCCAACGAGCAATCTAATCCTGTAGTGAAGGCTTATAAATGTACATAGTCTAATAAAACTCTTATAGAGAACTCTTATGTAGAATCTCTTAGAATACTATAACTTATAATAGCATTCGATAAGCGTTATTGAACTCGAGAGCATTCATTTTAATAAACTAAAACTTATAGTTCATTACAAGAATAAATTATAGAACAGTTATAGCATTTGGTGTCTTATAAGTGCATGTTGTAAGATTAAATAATCCTAAAAAAATGGTTTTCATATTAACATTTGGTACCTGATATTTTGATACCTGATGTTCTCTACAAGATTGTAGTGTTGTAAAAGCATTATCTATAACATATATAAGATCGCAGCACTTTAGCTCACTCAGAAATCTTACAGAACTAATAGCACTGAATCAGAGCGATAAGAACAAACAGACCTAAACATTACTGACTGAATTTATAAGTATAAAGTCAACCATTTAATGATATCATTATAAACAGCTAAGCCAATTCTTATAGAAAATAAATTTAATTATTGTGTTTAAACAATTAAAAAGGCGTGGTAGTTATAGAAGAAAGGTTGTCAACAGATAACAAGAAACAATCAAGCCGGTTATTACAGTTTAATCAGGGAGCAAGTCACAAGAGTCAAATGAGGGTTTCGTCGCCGAAAACCATTTCATATCTATCGTAATTTAAATGGTTCATCCATCTCGGCCCGCTTTGCCGCTTTGAGGGCGGAAAACGGGAATAAAGGCAAGTACCCAGACCTAGCAGGCCACTTTGAATTTCTGGCGTTTGCCGTAGAAACACTCGGTGTATGGTCCCCCGACGCAAAGGCTTTCGGCCATAAACTGAGCAAACTCCTGGCGGTAAGTCGGGGGATCGCCGCGCAGGGTCTTTGTTCGTGCAACGTATAGCCCGCTCCATATTCTTAGGTATAGCGCTGGAAATTCAGAGGGGCAACTAAGTGTCTTGGGTACGGTGTGGGGGAGAACGGTGAGATGGAGGAAATATTCATTTTACCAAATTAATCTCCTTCGCTCTCGCTTCTTCAAGCGTGTTCGGTCACCTTGCAAGTAGTTTTTTATTTTTTTCGTGTTCTTTCTTAGGTAGTAGGTAATTTATGTTTAGTTTTATTTCATAAGTAGTTTAGTTTTAGAATTAGTATCTGCTTTGTAAATTGTTTTAATTGTAACTAAATATAAATATGGTTTCTTATTTATTCTACATTAAAATTTATTTAAATGATGATAACTCATAGATGTTGTTCGTACCCTTTTTACATATTATTATGAATGACACTTTAGAGATAATGTAATAAAACAAAACTTAATTCCTATAAAGTGAGGTTTTTATTTACTTTTATCCGAGGATATTGTCATATTAATTAGTATTTATGTGGTAAGTATGCTGTATCTACTCATTCAAAAGTTTGTGTGGCATTGTCTCGCGACGCGAGTAGTTAGTGCCTACTAACTTCCTAATAACGAAAACGCTAATGACCAAAAATGAAAAACGTTATTGGGTCATCGCTCTAGCGACGAAATCTAAAAATACCAAATAATTCAGTCTTGGTACAGTTAGAAATAAGTTTGAGCTTAAAGAAAATAAAAGTTTAAAAAAAAATCACGTGGAGTATCGTTACACGATTAGATTTCAGAAATGTACATATCATTTGTTTTCTTTGTCAAAATAATTTAAAACAGGAAAAATTCTAAACAAACTCAGTCCAAGTACCTTTATTTTCTAGAGTATTGATCACACAAAAATGATAATTTTCTGTGGATAGGCTCTTGTGGATAGGTTGAATCTTATTAGACTAAAACTATTTTTAAGTTCATTCGTGAAGTAGTCGTTTTATTCATTCAAAGATTCAATTTATTCATTCATTCAACAACTTTATTCTTTCCATTTCATTGAACATTATTGAAGTTGTATTATATTTATATTATTACCGATCTAACGGGAATATTACAAGTAAAGCTTTATGAAAATTGGTTAAGTAGGTTAGAAATTATTCGCGTTTACATTCTTTCTTACTACGTCGATTGACGGAACCCGATTGTTGTATACAACAATAGTATATACTTCGTAAACCTTTTTTTATTGTTCCTAACAATGATATATTACGCAAGTTAGATCAGAGCTAGTTGTTATGGTTAGTTCAATCAGGTGTGGATCCACGCCCCTGGATGACTTGGACTGCATTAAGGGGCCGTACCATGCCAATCCGTGGTACTCGCTTACCTATCGTTCAAATAAAGTCACAAAGTCATACAAAGGTACGCAAAATAGACGCGGAATTAGTTTGAACTTTCTCGCTGCACATACGTCCTGCGCGAGGTCTCGCCGCGGCATTTTTTCTGGTTTTTCTCGTATTATT
>WYDE02201532.1:0-10186 GCA_009867175.2 Adela reaumurella
ATTAAATACAATACAACGGGGTTCCACGCGGATCACGTTCCGAATGTGTGATTTTTTAATAAACTTTATGAAAGTCACTCACGTCTTAAGACGTGATCCACGTCCTGGCACGACGGCGTCGTGTCGTCTATGTACGTGATCCGCTGTTAAAGTGTTAAAAAAAAGAAAAAAACGGGCTCCGGAGAAAAGTTTCATACATTTTTTTTGCTTAACTTTTGTAAGAAACCCGCTCTGGAGTGCTTCCACAATTCCTTTACTTCATAGTGCTCCATTGCCACTTGAAGTAGGGCACAACTGTCTCCACAAACAGCACCCGTTCACGAGCATCACACCAGGGCCAGCCATCACCTCCCTCAACCAGGAAGGTTTTGAACTCAGCACTCAATGGCTTCACTGAACATATCCGGGCCCATTGTCAGTAGAGAGAGGGTCAATCGAGTTCGGGACAAGACCTAACCGTTTAGGAGGAGTTGCGCGGATAAACAGACAAACAAACGGACACCAAAACTTTTTTAATCCTAGTCTAGTACTACTACCCTTTGCTTCGCTCACCAAATTATTATTTCTTGATGAACTAGCAGCTTAATAATATTATTCTGATGTGTTCATTGCTGTGATGATCACTGGTGCTGCTATTTGTTATTATTTACTTTCGATTTTAGGGTTCCCTGCCCAAAGGGTGAAAGCGGGACTTTATTACTAAACCTCTGCTGTCTGTCCGCCTGTCACAGGGCTGTATTTTTTAACCGTAATATGTAGATACTTGAAATTTTCAAAGAGTGTGTACCCTTGGTCTGTGTGTAGGCGCTAGGACAAAAAATAATAAAAATAAAATAAAGTTAATGCAAGTAAGATGACCATACAAGAAACATCTTTTTTTGGCATTCGTCCGTCGGTAACCGGGTTTTTTTTTAACCGTAATAGTTAAACAATTGAAACTATGTACTGTTAGGGCCACTATAAGAAAAAATAATAAAAATTAAATCAATTTAATAATTAAGGGGGGTGTCCATACAAGAAATGTGTTTGTTTTCTGCGTTTTTTGCTGGATCTTAATAACGGTACTAGATAAAAACATCTAATTTTCACAGAGTGTCTATTGACAAAGTCTGCTATAACTAGATATAATAAAAATAAAGTAAACTTATTTATTAAGGGGGGGTATACGTACATACATACATACGCCCATATGGGCGTATGTGTGTATCCACGGGTCTCCTTATTGTAAAAAATGTGTTTCTTGTATAAGAAAGATATTTTTTACGATAAGGAACCCATCGTGTGCGAGTTACTGGCACTTCGCCGATTATTTAAGTAGGTATTTGTCGAGCTTATTTTTGAAAGCATTTGCAGCGAGTGCTTCAAGAACTACCTAAACGATGTAAACCAAACGATGTATTCTTAAGGACTCAAACGATAGCGACGAACATTCAAGCCTTACCCAACACATTGTTATCGCAGGAACTAGAATCAAGGCTCGACTTCTACAAATCATTCCAGATATATCGGGACTTGGCATAGAGAAAGCAAAGTGATAAAGAAATACTGAAAGGTTTTGCTCATTAGGACATGGAGCAAGGTTTGAAACTGCACTTCTTGAACCTATGTAGAAATTCAGAATGACTGGCTAACTATGGGTGATTTCTGCATCCCTTTTGCGCTGAAGTGGAAATCCATGATATACAACTGGTCCCCTGAGCTGCTTAAGTTCTACTTAAATGCATTTCAAGTTACTCTCCCTGACCCGAGTAATCCGATTCGATGGAGAAAATCTACAAATAGTGTATGCCAATCATGTAAGGAATTCGAAGGCACTGCCATGCACTTGCTATTGTTGGATATTTAGGCATAAATCTTTTCCGTTTTAAGACTTGAAAAGTATAATGTATATGAGGATGAATGTGGAAACCTTGTTACACAGTTCCCGCCTCAGTACGCAGCCATCTCCGAGCAGCATCGGCCGGCAGAGCTAATCCCCAACCTGTCCACCATCGAGTACACCATCACGCGCGCGCAGAGTATGCCGCCCGTCTTCCTGCTGGTAGTGGACACGTGTCTGGACGAGGAGGAGCTCGGCGCGCTCAAGGACTCGTTGCAGATGTCCCTCAGCCTCATGCCGCAGAACGCGCTAATCGGCCTCGTCACCTTTGGAAGAATGGTGCAGATACATGAGCTGGGTCAGTTGAATCCCTACAATGCCCCCCCTCCAACCCGTACTTGATTTAACTATGTAGTGGAACAGTTATGATCGGCGATCGGTAACATTGACAAAAATTTATAGTTTCGGCAAGATTGCCGATTACACAGCTGCAGCACGGCAACGCCATCACTCATATTTTATGGCATGCACCGGTTCGCCTTCTCTCGGATGCCAGGTAGTTACCTGTAGGTACTTTCCTTACCCATTAAGATTTTGCTGTCACGGGTCCATATGGCCACATGCGCATTTTGTGGTCCCCGATCTTTTCTTAGTGTCACTAGGAGAAGCTGTGTGCAAAAAATTGCATTGAGATCGGAGCATGGGATCCCACAGCACAAACAACAGACTAACAAACAACATCAAGCGTACATCCATGGTGACACTATATACCCATCAAACACATTTTTACTACGTAATTATTAGATGGGTCAAAAATATGTAAAAAATTGTATTTGTATTTATTTTTTTATTGTACACAATTTAACAATTAAATATTGCGCAATAGGTCTGCTTAATGCAGATTTGCATTATATGCTAGCAAAACCTTTGGGATGTGGTAGAGGGTATCTGTGTAGGCATCAAAATGTCAAATGTTCGTTACATCTAATTAAATTAAACTCTACGGAAAACCCCTCAAATTTTCTAGCTTGATTTAGAAACCACAAATAAATTTTCAACTGAGAATTTCCTAAAAAATTCCAATTTTTTCTGGCAGCCACCTTTATTTGAGGTTTCCTTAGAAAATCGGATTATAGTATTCTATTTAGCTATTGAAAGTTTGACGACATGCAAAACATAAGCAAAATCATTACAGCCATTTTTGAGAATATCAAACTCAATCATATAAGTATATTGAAAATAGATTGGAAAGATCCTAATATAATTATACTTAAATATTATAAAGTGATTATGAAATTATCAATGGTTGAGTAAACGAAAAATGTGTGAAGCAAGCAGTCATGCTCCATCGCATCCATCTACTTATTGTTGACCAATCAATTACCACTCACCAGTTCTACAATTACACTTGATAAGAGGCAAGTGGCTTTTACTAATTGTGGGGATCCACGATAGGTATCATTCATTTCTAGAACAATAGCTGTGGTACCTGGACCTGGCTATATCAGGGTAAAATATAAACAGATCTTTGAAATGACAATTATGGCACAATGGACTGTGCGGTCCGTCGGTGTCTATCGGTGTCGGCAGTTTGCCTATAAGATGAATTTTAATTTAATTTATGAAGTTGCAATTTTATTAAAGTTTGGGTCGACGAAACTATGAAAAAAAAATTTTTCTGGTTAAATCGTCAGTTAGGATAAATTGAGTTTTCAATCAGAGGTTAGCTCTCAGTTTTCTAACAGATGCTTAACCCATGATAATGTTGACATTGCACGTAAACGTTAATCTTCGAGAGCACAGCATGAATCTGAGTCTGGCACATTGATTCAAGTCTAACTAATAACTGACATATCGTATAGAACATCTGGTAATGTCCACTACATAAACGGACCAATATAAACAATATAGTATAAAATATGTATGCTATATGAAACAGAAAAATTCATAAAACTTCAAAAAAATATTTTATTGTTTATTGTGTATTTATCATCCATGGGCAGTACACTGCACTTAGATCTTCCTAGTTTCATTCCTAGTATGCACCGCAGAGCTCTTTTTTGTAATACAAATATCTGTATATGTAAAAATATATGCAATAAAATAGTTATATTATGTTGTTGTATTTTAGAATTTAGTTATTGCCCCATCCATAGTAACCTAGCACAGGCCATATAGAATGATGCATGCATTAATATGTGCGTCCGTCCGTAAGTCCGAGCACTTCCCGTGGTCTCATCTTACCCAAATTTTGCATTTGTTCTTCCTGGGTGACCCTAAGCACCGCCAGATGGCAGCAAATCCGATCCATTTGGATGTTTGCACACTTGGCCGGTGTTCTTTGCGATATGAGGAAATTAAAATAACTCCCAAACTAGGTACTGCACCAATTATCAAGTTTTAATACCTATCCAACGTTCCCACCGTTGGATAGGTATTAAATGTCTCCACAAGTTTTCTCTTATACGGCCAATGTTGCCGATTTATATTAGTACTTTTCCACTTTTTTAGTTTCTTCTGAATTATTTTACTTTTTTTTTGTGAACCATTAAATTCGTGTATTCATATTTTTTATTCATATTCTTGGCAGGCACCGAGGGCATATCAAAGTGTTACGTCTTCAAAGGCACCAAGGATCTGTCTGCCAAGCAGATTCAGGAGCAACTCGCCATTGGGCGCGTCACCTCCCCCAACCCTCAGCAGCCCAGAGCCCCGGGGGCTGTTCCACAGCAGCCTCCGGCGCACCGTTTCCTCCAGCCTGTGCGGGAGTGCGACATGGCGCTGACCGACCTCCTGGGAGAGCTCGGAAGGGACCCCTGGCCTCTTGGTGTGGGGAAGAGACCCCTCCGAAGCAGCGGTGTTGCCCTCTCCCTGGCGGTGGGCCTGCTGGAGGTCACCTATCCCAATACTGGAGCGAGGATCATGATGTTCTTAGGCGGCCCGTGCTCACAGGGGCCTGGTCAGGTTGGTATTTAGAGTTTACTTGCCCCTAGTTTAGTGAAATTTGGAAGGCAGGCAAAAAGGTCCCTCCTCCACCAATTTATTATATTTAAATTATTGCAATCCTATATTATACGCTGAACAATCTTAACGATTCAAGATTAAGTCTAATTAAGATGGACGCTAAGGTCATATACGGAGAAAGCTTCGTAAGCGTCACTGGAGGCATCTTACAGAATATGGATAGGTAGACAGAAGGAGGTTGAGAGTGACACTGGCGTTTCTTGATCTGTGAGTCTGAATGTAAAGAGAAAAAAAATATCAGAGGGAAGCAGAGGTACCAGTCGAAACCCCAGTTTTCTTTCCAGAAAAAGCGAAAACAAAATTCTACAGCCCTCTGAATCTCAAACCCATTTCGTCAAACACACAAACCAGAAAACAATTTGCAGATCGACCAACATTCCTGCACGAAAATTTACGAAGCTTGCGTAAGAAAATGACAGCGCTTGCTGCATTTATCAGCGAGCTACCACAACTTCCCGCTCTTGTCTGTATCACAGAGTCGTGGTTGAGAAGAAACGAAGCGTCGCTATCGCTACCAGGTTATAGTGTCATAGGCCAGTATACACGTACAATGGCTAGCGGTGGCATTTGTATATTTTGCACAGGATCAGTATAAACATTATTTAAAGTTAGTGACAAATTTTAGTTAAATTTTAAGTGACCTCATTTTGGAATCAGTAATTCTAAATTTTAATGCATCTAAAAATAATGAAAAATAGGTATATCATTATTTTGTAATAATGAAAAATATATCATTATTTTGTATAGAACAGGGCGAAATGTTGTTAAATTCCTGGATAAACTCTAATATTTATTGAGTGAATGCTGCAAAAATTGTGATTACATTATTATTTGCGGTGACTACAATATTGACTTACTTACAACAACTTCGAATGAGTATAAAGAAATTAAAGTAATATTTGTTGTTGGCCACACATTTCCAGCCATGTATTGCCGGAAAGCATGATCCGTGTAGACGAGTTAATATCAACACAAAGCTCACACCGACTAGGTCCATTTCTACTACTTAATTCTGAACCGTCTAATCTTATTAGCAATTTTATTAACTTCAGTGACTGTGGCAAGCTGCCCACTTGACCGTGGTTGATTTTCCCCGAACGCAGGTTGTGAACGACGAGCTGAAGCAGCCAATCCGATCGCACCACGACATCCACAAAGACAACGCCAAGTACATGAAGAAGGGCATCAAGCATTACGAGGCACTAGCACTACGCGCCGCCACCAACGGGCACGCCATCGACATATACTCGTGCGCCTTAGACCAGACCGGGCTGCTCGAGATGAAACAGTGTTGCAATTCTACTGGGTGAGTTTCCAATTAGGTCAAAGTGTCACGTGCTATGGGCAGGTGTTGAACTCACTCATCTTACAGTGGCTTCACCAAACATATCCATTGGCGTTGTGGTCGGGACTAGCGAGTGACCCCTCTAGTTACAAAATTTTGAAAAATTACAGTTCTTCAGCATTGTTCCGACGTTTCGAACAGTGCGTCCTGTTCATGGTCACAGAGGCGTCCGCTAGCTTTGAGCTCAGCAAAAGTACTGACCACTGAACAGAACGCTCTGTTTGAAACGGCGGAACAATCCGATAAATTCGCTGCGAGAAGAGCTGGAAGTTTTCAAAAAGTTTTCAAAGCGACCACCTCGGGGTCCTCGGAGTCGAACTGTCGCATGACCTTAACTTCCGGCGCCATATATCGATATGGCCATGGGTAAGGCCAAGCTGACTTCTAAAAAGCTGGGCGTACTTAATAAGGTGCGAAGGTACTTCACGCCGGGCCAAAGGCTGCTTTTGTATAAATCGCAGATTACATCCTGCCTGGAGTACTGCTCGCACTTGTGCGATGGCTCAGGTAAATACTAACTTGTGCCATTGGACTCGATAACGCGTTGCGCCATGCGACTACTGGATGACCCTGAAGTGTCCCGCGATCTAGAACTATGGCTACTCCGTAGGGCTGTCGGCTCCCTAAGTGTGCTCTATCGCTTATTCCACGGGGATTGCTTATTCGGAGGAGCTGTTCAACGCGATCCCGCCGTCCCCTTTCCACCTCCACACTATGTGTACTGGGCAAGGATTGCATCCCTACACGATGGACTTTCCGCGGGTGCGTACGAATCGTTCCTGTAGATCTTTCATTTACAGAACCGGTAAACTCTGGAACGCTCTCCCTGCCCATACATTTCCCTCCATGTATAGTCTCGAGTCCTTCAAGAGGGGTGTGAATAGGCACCTGTCAGGCCGGCATGGCATTCGCAACCCCTGCTAAAACTGAATGTCCATCAGCGTCGTTAGTCACCTTCTGGGTCTCGGCGCCATATTATGTCGTGCTTTAAAAAAAAATCTATGGTCTGTGCGCTGTGGTAAATATGATTGAGGAATAATTACTTTGTGATGTAAGGGACGGGTCAGAGCCACTGTCTCTAAGAAGAATGTTTGCATTGCAGTGGCCACATGGTGATGGGTGACTCTTTCAACTCCTCACTCTTCAAGCAGACATTCCAGCGCGTCTTCGCCACCGACCAGAAGAACGATTACAAGATGGCTTTCAATGGCACTTTGGAAGTCAAGTGCTCCAGAGAGATAAAGGGTAAATATAGCTGTATTTTGGGCTTGGTTGGTGTTAATTTTTTCATGCCGACCACCTAAATAATTTTTCAAGGAATGACATACTCGTACACTTTTAACATTAGTGCTTACGGAATAAATTATTAATAGTCGTCATCATGATTCCTGCTTCTCCTTTCTTCCATCGATTCACCCTTCTGAGTTGTCTACACCCATTTGTAGTCGAGTCGAACCGAGCATTTTAAAACCTCATTCCTATTAATACGGATGTCCAAAAAATGTGGAATGAGCTCCCTGGGGAGATTTTCAGTGCTCTCAATGTTAGGGCATTCAAGAATAGGATCAACAAGCGTTTGTTGCGAACTGTTTTCGGCTTCCTTCGATGTTGTATCCGTGACTGGATTTAAAACGCTAACCGACTCAAATTAATAGTGTGAAATGAAATATTCAAAGAACTGCTGTTTCTAAATTTGTTATTCTAAAGTAAAGTTGTAGCAACAACAAATAGACTGTTTTATGTAAATCCGTAGCATTAATAGTTTTAGAGTTCTTTAGTTCTTTTAGTTCTTTATTCAGCGTTCTTATGGTAGTACACTGCACTTGAATTTGTCAAAATATTACATTTTACATCCTGTTTGATTAATCCCATGAAGAAGAACCGGCAAGAAACTTCATATGGGATTTTTTTTTGAACGTCTTTATTACAATACGTTGTGGCTTCCACACAATAGACACCGCTTACAGTGTAAAACTACAGTTTGAGAGCTTGATTGACAAAAATTCAATTTAAGCTTTATAATTCTATATTCTTGTACCGTGTAGTGCCGGTACTTAAAAGAATGACCCCACTGCATCTCTTCCCATGCATGACGTAAAAGACGACTACGGTATAAGGACAAGATGCCGTGCTAAAGGGCGACAGGCTCGCCACCTCTCACCTTGGCATGGTACTTCTACCCATTCAGGCAGTAGGTGGGTTTTCTCTCGACTTTCTCTCGCTCTCGCTCGAGCGCGTAACTCTGGCAACATGTCCTGCGATGACGATTTGTGCCATTTTCACGTGCCCAAAATACCGGCTTAGCTGCCGGAAACTAAGCAGTGTTTAACGTGTAGAAATGCTAACTCGCTTCGTCTCCGCCTGTGGGGTGGGGCCGTAGTGAACTAGGTATGTACGAATTACATTGGAAATCGCGTTATACTACTTGAAATCCTACGGCAGTACGTCACCGTCCGAGACGTATTGAAGCAGCATTCACGCGTGTTTAACGTGTAGAAATGCTAACTCGCTTCTTCTCCGCCCGTGGGGATGAGCTGAACGAGCATTGCTATTTACGCTTACGGGCCTAACACTGCTAGCATAAACACGGTGCATTATTGATTCAATCGTTTTAGATCTGGAAAAATTGAGTTGAATAACGAGCCTCGCAGTCGGCCGGTAAGTATTGCCAACAACGACGATTTGAAGGCGATAGTGTAAGGCGATCCAATTCAATCTACGGCTTAGGTTGCTGCGCGCTTTGGAATTAGTATCAAAACAACATTGAAGCACATGCGTCAAATCGGCAAGATAAAAAAGCTACATAAGTGGGTGCCACTCGAACTAAGCGACCATCAGCTAGACTTCCGCGTCGAAGCATGCATAGCACTACTGAATCGGCATAGGAACAAGGTAATTCTAAACGAATTGTTACCTGCGATGAAAAGTGGATCCGTAAGCGTTCGTAACCGAACCGTAAGCGTTCGTAACCGAACCGTAAGCGTTCGTAACCGAACCGTAAGCGTTCGTCCTCGCTTTCGTCGCATTGCGTGGACATATTTCCCTCCATGTATAGTCTCGAGTCGTTCAAGAGGGGCGTGAATAGGCACCTTTCAGGCCGGCATGGAATTCGCAACCCCCGCTAAAAACAGAATGTCCATGGGCGTCGTTAGTCTCCTTCTGGGTGGCTCGGCGCCATATGTCGCGCTCTCAATAAAATATATATATATATATATAAATTGTAAGTAAATCGCCACCAACTAAATCGTTAAAAAAAATCTAACATATTTGAAATATCCCGAGCATACTCTAGTGTCCGATGCTAGCGACGCGTCTAGCGACGATGACAGCATATTGTTGGATGTATATTCCAACTATGCAGTCAACATGCTCAAAGCGTGGAGATCGCTTAAATGTTAAATAACGCCATCTAGCAGGTCGAAGCGGAACTACCAGATGCTTTAACGAAGAATATTATGAAGACAAATTTCGTAAACCGATGTGTACTCCGGATAGCTCAGTTGGTTAGAGCATTGAGGGCTATACTCAAGGACTCGGGTTCGAATCCCGCTTCGGACAAGACGTTGAACAGATATTTTTCTAAGTTTATTTATCTGGTGCATCGACTGCAGCGTTACTTCACAATATAAAAATTGTAATTAAATCGCCAACGACTGAAACGTGAAAAAAAAATCTAACACAGCATCTGTGGTTCTTCGTCTCGGAATTATGTGAGTTTCATACATGTGTGTGTGGTGCTGATGAGCACATCCTCGATCAACGTGTCCTTTCGTATAGGAAGAGAGTAGGGCGCTTCTCAAGGAGCCAGAACTTGAACTACTTACATCATAACGCCATCTCTCCATACTGTAAATATCCATGTATCGCAGAGCCTAAGGGCTTTTCCCGGCTGGGCAAAAGGGCCAATGTTATGTGTTTGGTCATAGCCCTCTATCACTGCCTCCCTCTACGGAGACAAGCCATGCTGTTACGTCACAGCCCCACTGCGAGGTTGCTAT
>WYDE02201554.1:0-10183 GCA_009867175.2 Adela reaumurella
GTGCGCATACCAGGTTTCGAACCCACGACCTCTCGAGTAAGAGGCGTGCGCTCACCAACTAGGCTACTCCGCAACCCCAATGTACAGAATGGGGTCCTTCAAACATAATGTGAACGTGCACCTAGTCGGCGACAAGGTATTCGCAGACCCCAAAAATGTTTCTGTGCCTGTGGGCGCCGTCGGGCTGCTCCTCTGCGTCAGCCTAGAGAGCGCCATATGTCGCGTTTTCCATAATTAAAAAAAGTTATGTGTGCAATAATGTGTAATAGATTTACTTGTCGATGTTCTCTACCTTGTTCCCGTCGAAGGCTGCAGGCTGTTGCGAAGGCTTGCTACAGTTAATACAAAGTCCCCGGTGATGGATCGCTAAAGATAAATGCGGTACGCAGCTGTGAATAATTTTGAATTATTCGGATGCGTTATTGTGATACATCGGAGAAAGGCCACGTAAAGGGCATATCGAGTTCAAGATCAATCGATGACTATCGAAGATTGTGAAAGATATCGATAAATAAATAATTTGTCATCCCTTTATGGCTGAATATAGCAATCGAAATTTTTAGGCATTCACGTATAACCCGCGGTACAAAAATTAGATGGGGAGTAAAATGGAGTGTTAATATTTCAATAATTTCAAAAGTACGCATTAAACGAATTGATGCTTTTCTGCACTTGATTTACAAGTGCAAACGATTTTTCTTTATATTATGGAAAGAAAATTTTAAAACTTTCGAAAAGTACCTATGTTGATGGACATATTTTGGCACAGAATAATGTTCGTTCTTTATCTCGGGCACGGGAGCCAAAGATATTAAATTTTATGACATCGGTGCAAAACGCTACACTCGCCGGAGCCAATACAGATGAATCGGATTTTCGTAATTTAAAATTTGCCGAAGCAGCCTATAGTCGTAAAGATTAATGTGTGCGTACCGGCACTACCGGCATCTCCATTACGAAAGTTTGAGCGACATAATTAATGCGCGACTGGAAATTTACAAAAGTAGGTACATACCTATTTAATCTTTATAACTCTTCAATCAACAAACATGAGTCGATGGTTTTAAGAAATATACTTCTTCTAATTTTGCAGACGGTGTATCGTCACATTTTCACTGTATATAGGTTTATTGGAAGCGATCGCATACTACTAACATACTAAGTCGTTCTGTTAAACAGAAAGGTTTATATTAAAAATATTATGAATAAACTGAAACCTTCTCCCATAACTGCGAATGTGGATTAATGTCTCTTAATACACACATGAATTTTGTAAAGTATACATTAAATGAATAAATATTATATTCACTTAAGTATGTGCATGTGTATGGGTATTTTTTCTATTAGTATTTAGTTCATTACATATACTTGGTCATATACACGGTATTAAGTAAATAGGTACAACTACCCGAAAGGGGCTGATTCTGTACATGAAACTGAACGTATTTTGTTCTACGACTTTTGCATGTAAGCAATAAACATTTTGTATGAAAATCTTTCCAGTATCACATACAAATTAACCCCAATAGGTCATTTCAAAAACGTCTAACCTAAAGCTCAACACCTTATTTATTCTGTGTATTTTTGTTGATAAATGAAAGGTATTGGTATTTATGTAAATATATATTTAAATGCATTTCTAATATATTTATTTTGTTTACGCTTACTTCTTGTACCGTCACCCCAAAGGTTGGCTATATAAAATTACTATAGTAGCAAAAATTCACATTTTTCTTCGTTTCTTGTAGGCGTGACAATAAATAAGCAAATAAAGTAAATAATTTCATTAATTTGTTTTATTTTCTCTTGTACATAATACTTGTGTGAAGAAGTCGGTCGCGTCGCATTTCAATCCAATCGCACCGGCCGCTACGTAATAAGCCAGCGATGGAGGTTCTATCTTGTGCCATATCTCGGTAATACTCGTTCGCTTGTTTCTTAATAAAGCACAATATTCGGCCAATATACAAGTGGTTCGATTGCTCACGCATTACGAATCTGTTGTGCGATTATCACAATGAGGGAATATGTTCATTTGTGAGTACAAATTACGGCCGAGGCAGTCGCGGCTATCATGCTGTAGGATCGCTGCTAAGTGGAGTAATGGCTGTGGAGCACACGGGTGCTATCTCGACTGTTTCTCGCGCTACATGCTCGAGAATCGAGAAGGTAAAAAATTTCAATAAAAAATATTACAAATGAGAAATAAAGCATAATCGAAAGGATTCAATATTCAATATTCGATATTCAACGTAAACCTTTCAGGTCTATAAAGAATTTTCGTCGTATCGATTCTCGATTAGTTGGCACGAGAACGGCAGTCATGGCACTGCAGCTTTGCTAAGGGCCATAATAAACGAGAACGTGTGTTCTCAGTAAATGGTTCATATTGTAATTGCGTTTATTGTCTGAGTTCGATGAAAATCGACTTAACGTTTGCACTTATGCCGTTTAATTTTGAAATGCGCATTTCAATGACAAGTAATGACGTTGAGGAGTTTGCAAAAGCAAACAAAAAGTAAGTACCTATAGTCCTTGAACTCGTGGACATTTTACTTACGAAAAAGGTAACCTATCACCAATATGAATTTTTTTTAAGTCATGCTCTAGTAGTCAGCAAATAAAATATGTTAAAGACGCAAATGGTAGTAAGCAATGTGGCAAGCCAAATAAAAAAAAATGTTTTCAATTAATTTTTCGAGGGGTTTCTACTTCTTTGCTCAATTATTATATTGAGTAGAATATAAAAATAAGGAAAACAACTCTTCGAAAACAAAATTTCGAATTTTTCTTTTTCTTTTTGACTTATCTTTTAAGACTATTTCTTTTCTGAATTCTTTCTTATTCTTTTCAGGCATTTTATTCGACTCATTGCTGGTTACAGGCCTCTCTCATTTACATGATATGAGAGGATTTAGTCATATACATCCACGGTGACCAGCCGGCTTGAAAGTGGGTCTCCTCACGATGTTTCCTTCACCCGAGTGTCAGCAGCCATTTTAGCACAAATGCTAAATTTATAAAGATTATGCTCCCAGTGGGGATCGAAACCGTACCTACCGCTTGAGAAGCGTGCTCTTGTCCGCTCGCCTAATCTCACTACTAGAGCATAAAATAGGTACAAGGATTTCGTAGTGGGAATCGGCTACCATTATTGTAAGTAAACTGTCCATGGTCGTAAGGACTACTACCTACCGGAAAATTTTCTGTAAAGTTAAGAAGCTACATTTTAAAATTATATCCCGCACAAAAATGTCGCAGAATTGCTCTTAGCAGAAACCTGTTTTCTACATCAAAACATATCTGATGTTGATTTTTTTTCTTTCATTGATGTATAGAACCTAGTAGCTAGGCTTGTATGTTTTTAAATTTTATTAAAGTTTTTTATTTATTGAAATATTAAATTTTGAATATGCACGATTTTGAACTAAAATTTATCAAAATAAAAGTGTTCCTAATAGTAAAAACTAACTTGTAGAAAGTATTAGAGTAACTATGTAGAAAACAGGTTTCTGCTAAGAGCAGTTCTGCGACATTTTTGAATGGGATATAATTTTAAAATGCAGCCTCTTAAGTGCTTTTCATCAATGATTCCACGCTCTAAGTTCACAGATGATACAAATAGATAATTTAGTTATATAAAGCTATGTAGAATTATTGTTTGCGTATTATCCTTGCAGTTATGACATGCGCGAAATATCGGGGAGTATTTCTTCTGGGACAGACATAGCCCAGTAGGGCAAAATTCCTTTTTTTTTATTATTTATAGATCAAAAAAAAAAAAACTTTGTTTTCTGGTACTAAACTTTTCAAATTACTGCGGTCGTTAAACCACTTGTTTTGCGGCTCAGTTAGTGACAGTACGTTTGCTCAGCTCATGGCGAGCAGACGTCTCCGTGACCATGAACAGGACGCTCTGTTGGAAACGTCGGAACAATCCGATAAAATCGCCGCTAAAGAGCCGCAAATTTTAAAAAATAACGTCTTCTGGTGTTTCTCCAAGTGAAATTTCGGAAAAAATGAAACAATAATTGGATAACTACATTAGACGAATTTACATGAAGCGCCAAAATGTAAACTTTAATATTGAGCTAAGTCAACGAAGGGAGAAGTATTTTTTCAATGTTTTACAAATCTATGCTATCGAGACCAAGGAAGTCTGGCACATAAGCAAATTTGATACCTAAGCCTAGCTTTATAAGCACATTCAAATGCTTAATTTATAGGTTTTTAGAATTTGTCTCCAAACGTTAGTGTATAACCTTTTAATATAAAACTGCTTGTCACAAAATAAAAATGTTTTTATGTCAAAAGTCTTTTCAAGTAAATTTAAAATCATACAAAATATAATACGTAATAGATTATTTATTTATTTATTGATTATAATACACATACATACATAGCGTCACTCCAGGCTCCCAGTGGGCTAGGCAGTGACAACGGATCTCCACGTGCCACGATCCTGACACACCTCTGTCGCTTCTTGCACTCTCATAATATTCTTCTTACATGCTCGTCGGTTAAGGGTACTGCGCACTTGCCTCTTTTGGAGCACATGCTCGATCTGTTCTAGTGCGTCTAGGGCAACCCTTCCCGACTCTTCTGCTCACATTCGCTCCAAAAATGTCTTTCGTTAGTCTTACATCATCCATTCTTTCAACATGACCGAACCACCGTAGCATCACTTTTTCAATCCTTGTCACTAATTCTTCTTCAGACCACAACGCTCTCGAATTACACTATTTCTTAATCTATCCTTCATTGTTACTCCACACATACGCATACCTAAATTAATCTAAAAATGAACTTAACCAAAAAATTAATATACGCTAGAATTTATAACGTACTCATAATGACTGTGTAAACTGACACGGAAGGCTACATCACCTAATGCACCAGTTCTTCTGGTAGCAGTGATGTCAGCCTAAACACCTTGGTGAATTATGTAGGTAGATGCCATATTCCTCCTTCCCTCAATTCCAATGGTTATAATTTTGAGTACATCTAGATAGTATTTAAATTCGCACTTATTTTTTTCAGAATATTTTTATTACATGTTTTTGAAAGAAACATACAAGTAACAAAATTTGTTAAGCCAAAAAAAAAAATCAACGAAATCTAATCAAAACACAAAATATACTTAAATATATATTTGTGATCAGACCATTAATACCTATCCACATAAATTATTTAATAATAAAAGTAAATTTTAAAATATTTTTTGGTGACACCAATCGCAATACCTTCATAAATTATTCATTATTTAAAACATACCTATAATATTTTTCTCAGAAGTTTTGGATAATTTTGTAACGCCAACATATTTTCCTCCAAGTACAGCCTCGAGTCCTTCATGAGGGGCGTGAACAGGCACCTGACATGCTGGCATGGCATTCGCAACCCCAGAATACAACCGAATGTCCATTAGCGTCGTTAGTCACCTTCTGGGTGGCTTAGCGTCTTATGTCGCCCTTTCAATAAAATAAAGCTAATTGACTTATATGAAATCCATCAATGGGCGAGCGAATTTTTTTACGACATTCTTGAAGAAGTAAGCAAAAACTCTCAGGGGTTTGTTCCTTCGAAAAGAAACAAATTTAGTATGTAAACAAAAAAATATAATAATTTGTATGAGTAATTATTAAGTGAAATCCTCCAATAAAAATATTGGAGAAGGTCTCCTGGTTCTAAGCTACCTTCCCACAAATTTTCAGCCAAATCAGTTCAGCCGTTCTTGAGTTATAAATAGTGTAACTAACACGACTTTCTTTTATATATATAGATTTAAAAAAGGAAACGTTGACGGAACCCGATCTTTGTATACGAAGTATACTTTGCAGATTTTCCAACTTGTATTCGTTAATGTGTACTACCTGTAAAATAATTTTGCGAAAAATCAACAAAAACAGACAAATCCCTCCCTACACTCATATAATTAGTAGGTTTGCTGTTAGAGTCAGGCAGGTGTCATGTCATTTGTTAATAAAATAACACATACTTAATCGTGTGACTTTTTTTAAAGAAATTCCACGACAGTGAAGTGACAAATGATTCATCGAGAAACACAGGATGTAATTATATTCGTGATGGTTACTTATTAACTATTTGCGTAGAGGGAGGGGTAGGCGTTAGGGGACGAATGCGACCCTTGTTTCGCTATATGGGGCATTCTCCCTATTTATTTATAGATCTCTAGCACGGATAACCAGCTGATCACCTCAGATAACGGACAACTTTAAGGCTTTCTCTTAAGGGCCCGTATTAGGTAAAAGTCAGTCGTTTCTGAAAGATGTACCAATTAGTAATCTATGGATGTACCGTCAATAATATTGTATATGTACTCGTACATATTTAGGCAACTTTTTAGCTTTGATCCGCCGTCTTCGACTGAGGTTTTTTTTAATGACGCTTCTGTTTCTGCCGGGTGTCCTGCCCCTTGACAGAAAGTATGTTGCCAGATTGCTATTTCTATTTCCTGCTAAAAGTACCCATTCAAATTGACTTATTGAACAGACTCTACAAATTAATACGATTATGCAGACTGTCCGCTGTGATGCAACAAAATCTTTAAACCAGTATATTTCAATGTCCGGATTCAACAAGTTTGGTGAATTATTTCCCTCGTAGGTATCCCTAAGCGCTCGGTGTGGGGAGTGCGCTGGGCTACTAATATTATTTTACTCGTTCGACATTCAACACCTTCGTGCCGTTTCCGTAACCATTTTTCATAACTCCTACGAAAAATGCAAAACTTCATCTATCAGCGCAGATCGATAGCTTTTTGAAAACACGATTCAATTAACTTAGCTCGATAGAAAAAATCATGAAAATGTCTTTAAATTTACTTGTAAAAATGTATCGAAAGAAACATGACCAAACTTAGAATTTTGGAGAAAAAAAAATTGAATATAATACATCGTAATCGACAGCATTTTATATTTTTGCCGTGGATTCAATGAACGTCTTTCGTTTTGTTTTGCGGGCTATCCGGAACGTTGATGTAACCGAAACTATTTTTTTTTAAACTGACCGGTTGGCTACATCACCAGTAGGTGATGATAAATGATCGCTGGTACTTTAGTACCAGTTTTTTTTTTGTACCAGTAATGTCAGTCTAATACACCTTGGTGAATTGGGTAGGTGCCATGTCAGCGCTTCCCTCAAATCGAGTTCCTTTACCTGCTTCGTGTACTTTAAAATGTAAAAAAAAGAGAACTAACTTTACTGTTATTGTTAAGTACTGTTCGGCGCCATTGTCCATGTGGCACATTAGTTTCATTGGAAAATGTTAACAAACAAAAAAGTTATGATACTTTGAATTGGGGTCTGAATTTTATTTTTTCACTACTAAATTACTAAACACCAGGAGTAGCTCGCCTTCTAACCACCTTATTTTTTGTTTCAATCCGTAGTTATAGAATAAAACAATAAAAGTTTGCAAGGTATTCTTCGTATACCAAGATCGGGTTCCGTCAAACGATGTAGTAAGAAATCATATAAACGCGAATAACTTTTAAACTACAGAACTAATTCTCACACTTTACCTGAAAAAATTCCGTTAGATCTGCATTCATATAAATCCAAAACAAATTCCATAAAATTCAACTAAATGGAATGAATAATGTTTTTATTCCGTTATAAGTTCACCTATTACTCATAAACTACTTAACTAATGACCTTCAAAATAGTTTTAGTCTAATAAGGTTACGAGTGCCTATGCACACAAGAACTTTAATTTTTGTGGGATCAATACTTTAGAAAATAGGGCGGAGACAGAGTTTGTTCAGAATTTTACCAGATTTAAATAATTTTTACAGTTAAACCGTACCGTTTTTGAACGGAACCCTAAAAAAGTAATTTTCACTTACGCTAAACATTTCTAAGCAGAGTGATTCCATTGCATCCTACTCCAACCCTCGAAAGAGGCGTGTGGCACGGTGAAGCGCGGTTTCATTTTCTTACCTTATATGGGGCCTTAAGTTACGGTTCGGCCGGACTCAGTCATTAAGTAGTATGGGATATTGTATTAAGCACTTTTAAAAGAAACATCTTCCTGCAAGACAGAGTTATTCGAGAAGAGCAGGAGTATAGTTAGTTATTATTAGTATTATGGAATATAGTTACTCTGGGGCTGACATAAACGAAATAGACTAAGGTCTCATTAAAACAACAGAAAGAAACTTGTTTTCTATTTAACTATAAATTCACTGGTTTAACAGTGCGAATCGGAGGAAGAGTGGAACACAACAAACTCATAGGTAATCGACTTCTTAATGAAAGTACCCATATTCTCCCTCTCTCTACCTATCCATATTCTGTAGGAAGCCTCCAGTGACGCTTTCGAAGCTCTCTTCGTGTATGAGCTCAGCGTCGATCTTGGTAGGCCCAGATCCATGGAGAGACTATAGAGAGACTTCGCCGGCAGCCCTCTAGCTCTGACTTCCACGGCGAAGAGATGAGTCTTGAATCCGTTTCTCAATATCCTGTCTACTATAAGTACTTGTTTACTTTCATGTTGTGGTCCTTCGGAATGTTACTTTCCCATGGACCGTAAGTTCAACAAGTACTAGATGCTTTGTCGCCCTGAGAGAATATGAGTACATCAGGCATATATGAGTACATAGTCGGCTTAAGGAACACGAATAGTTCTGTGCTTTCAGCAGTTAACAACCTTTTTGCTCTAACATATCTTCAATTTTAATTGATTTTTTTTAATGAAAAAAAACAAAGTTAATGTCTTTCGCATATTTGGCCGTAGCGCCATATAACCACCTTTAACCATAATCACCGATGTTTCTTGGCTCACCTACAAAATTACACCCGAAATTTCGACCTAACCATTTAGGGAAAAAAATTTGCGTAGTTTCTTGTCAGTTCTTCTAGGAAGATCATAAGGTGTTGTGTGGCGAGCTATTGACATATAGAATGAACCTACAAAATTTCAGCTCGATCGGGTGAGCTGTTTAGGAGATGTGCGGACAAATAGACAGACACCAAAGTTTTTTTACTCTAATCGTAGCTAGGCCTCGCTTCGCTCAGCGAATGGTATTTCATTGTTATTTATTAATATGTAGAATATTTAATATTTGCTTTTAATTTGTGAAACAAAAGCAAAACTGATTACAATCTCCGGTTACTTTTGCTTTGCTGCCAAACCCTGAAAAGGTGGCCATTCACTCTCTTGATGCAGGTTGTCATGTGGTAAAATCATATTTATATCAAAATATCTTTAATAAATTTTAACCCCAATAACATCAACATTTTATTTTTTATCTACACAAAAATGTAGCTAGGAGCAGGTAAGATAAAATCTTACAGCAATGTGCGAATGAGAATGGTGCCCTTGAACAGTGGGGTCAATGGCCGAAATTATTCGTGTTCCTGACGCCGACTATACATAGGGTTCACCCGGCCGGGTCGGTGCCACTGGACTATGAATGTAGGACGTCAATTTTTTTTCCTGTTTCCAGTTCAGTTCAGTGTAGCCTACATATACAGGGAGTTTCTGTTAGGCACCATAATTATTTTTATTTATATTGGTATATTATTTATATTACATATACATATATATTATGATTTTTTTTGGTATTTTACGTCGAAGATGTAGGTACTAAGTAAACACATTTCAAATTAATTAAATACTTCCGCATCTTCAGTCCAAAATTATTAAAGTACGAATCTTATCCATTATTATTATATTTTTATTTTACTTTTAAAGTTGTCATAAAACAGGTAAAGGGTTGTGGCCGCACATGGCCCGCGGTCAACCCACTGACAACGCGAGCCCGGGTCCGACGGACGGTCCGTCGTCCATCCGGCGACTGACGGAGATGTAACCGCTCAACTGTTAAGTGGCGTGGCGCCTACCTAACACGTGAACTGATTTACCTAGCTCTAACTAAACAGGCCACCGCACCGCTCCTCCCTCACACACAGCTGACACTTGCGCCATGAAACCAATCACTCTCTCAGCTGTTGCCACAACTCTATAATTACATTGATGCTACCTTAAGCAATGCCGAGCGCGGTCAGGACTTGGATGGGTGACCGCTTAACCGTTGACGCTGGTCGTGGTTCGGATCCCACGTTAAACTGTAGGTCCCTTTCCTCTCCTTAAATGGTGGTAGGGTTAAACCCGCCCGGGTTGGTACCACCGCACTGAATGAAGGTCGGTCGAAGCGGC
>WYDE02201565.1:0-16236 GCA_009867175.2 Adela reaumurella
CAATCAGACTGGCCGTGTCGAGTGCGTTAACGCTTACGATTGGTTGAAACCTCTTCACTCACTCGATTGATATTACGCCGGTAGACGCACAGGGCGGTTGAAACGGCTACGATAATCAGGATCTCAACCCTGAAATGCAAATCAAGGTCTAGAACACCAGTCCAACATTGAGAGGAACTCTCGCACAACATTGTTGATATTAGGTTCAATCGACCCGACCACCCGACAGGTGGGATGGCTAGTGCTGAAAATTAATTGTCGAATTCTCTACAAGAAATACACACGCATAATACGCGTTACGTAATAGCAACACTAAAGTATCGGCTCGCATCCGCTCGGCGATAAAACTGATTGAAATGTGCCTGGCACTCGGCGTCACCAGCAGCCCCGTACGTACGTACAGGTACAGTATACGCGACCTGACCACCACCGCACCGCAAACACGCTTCGTCCATCATTGACGCAATCGGAATCTGCAGACGCCCACAACAATTCCCAGCTTCTTAGAAGTATCAATTATTGATGTTGCGGTATCATTATGCTGATACAATCAATATGTATGATGTTATCAGCATCTTTAAGCTCAGCTAAGATAAATCCTACGACACAATTGTATTTGGGCATATCGTCTTTCACTTTAATTCTTTATATTCACCTATGGTAATTAAACACTGTTATTTTTCTACATATTAAAACCAATATTCACAAAGCACTAAAAGGCCAACTGATGTTACATATTGCAACCTTACACAACCTTTGGGGTAAATTTATTAATATGTGAACGTGACCCACATTAGAGTGTTTTCACATTTATCCTCCAAGGAAACGTAAAAAATTAAGACCACCAGCAGACAGCACACTGACATGTCAGCCTGCTCATGTCTAAGCATATCAAACATCATATATGTGGCAAATTGGCGCCAACATTCAGCAGTTGCGAAGTCAGCAGCTAAATGCATAAAACGACGTGATGCAACAAAGAACGCGGCGGAAAGTTGCATAAGGAATTATACAAGCGCGATACGGGAGAGAGATCCTATAACTCGTAGAAACCGATAACAAAAACAAAACACAAACTCGACCTGTTGCGGTGAATAGTCTTGTGTGTTAGTTGGCGCGTAGAAACTAAATGGGGACTTCTTCTCTCCAGAAGCCTTTGAAGCAGTGTTGGCAGATGAGGAAATGAAAAATGCGGTATCATGGTGAATAGTCTTGTGTGTTAGTTGGCGCGTAGAAACTAAATGGGGACCTCTTCTCTCCAGAAGCCTTTGAAGCAGTGTTGGCAGGTGAGGAAATGAAAAATGAAAACGGTATCGGAAATGAAGACGGTATCACGGCGGTCTTGTGCGTTAGTTGACGCCTAGAAACTAAATGGGAAACTCTTCTCTCCAGAAGGCTTTGAAGCAGTGTTGGCAGGTGAGGAAATGAAAAATGCGGTAGCACGTTGAATAGTCTTGGGGTTTAGTTGGCGCGTAGAAACTAAATGGGGACCTCTTCTCTCCAGAAGTCTTTGAAGCAGTGTTGGCAGATGAGGAAATTAAAAAAGCACGGTGAATATAGTCTTGTGTTTTAGTTGGCGCGTAGAAACTAAACGGGGAACTCTTCTCTCCAGAGAAGAACGCGGATTTTATTGTTATAGCATTTACATTCTAATTTCATCCACTTCATCGTGTTTTTATTTTTTGTATTCGTACAAGGACAAGGGAACTCACTAATTAAATAATAAAACATTCGAAAATCTTACAAATTTAGTTTTTTTTTCCACGGGGAGACAGTGTAATTGGGTAGGCAAAGAATCTTAGTCTGATGTTCAGTGTTGTCAAGCGGACCTTTCTTTATTTTATAGTATGAAAAATAATTTAAGATTGTTCGTTCAGATCATGTTACGATTCGAAAAAAGCGGAACCGCACAGGTTTAAAGCGGAAAGCGGATCCATTGTCAAAAAGGGGTTGTAAAAAGCGGAAAAGTGGTACATCTGGCATCGCTGCTTTGAAGTGGCGATAAATCTACACGTTAAATCGGACAAGATACAGAGTGACCTTTCGCTGATCTTATCTCTCCGTTAGAGATCGATCTACCTATCGGTGAATAGAACGGAAATGTGATAAATTATTTATATGTACATTCAATAGTTCACCCAGAAATTTTATTTTGAAATGAAGGAAGTGAGCTGTAGCTAGAAATAATTATTAAAACTAAAAAAAATGCTACTGCATATGTTCGAAAGAAGCAAGACCTATTGGGAAATTTACTTTGATTTTTCCGAGTTCTATACTCAACCTATGCTACCAATGGGGCGATCTGTAGAGAACAAAACAGATAAGAACGAACGTAACGTTATTCTTTCTCGTTTTCAGCTTAATATCGACTTTAATGGACGTAAGTTCACCATTTAGTTTTCCCTTGAATCTCTCTGTGCTCCGCCTAACTAATCTACCTTATTTCTTATATTGTCTCACTACTCTGTGCATGTCTTTCCATCTGGGTTACATTTAGTCGAGCTTATGAGTAACCTTATTGTGTTAGTAGAAAATCTCTACACTGTCAGTCGCATGATCGGGTCTTTATACTAATAGCTATGCAATAGGTGCCACAGATAAAATTCATGATATGAACAATGCTTCTTCGTCTATCTATAAACATCACACAAATAAAACGTAATGGGAGCATTTTAAGTTTTAGCCTATCTGGTCAGAAAATCAAGTTTTTGGCACAAGCCGTCGAGCAAACACAAGTTGAGTTTAATCATTTTGTGCTGGATTATTGATTATAGATATTTACCCAGAATAAAATATTTCTTGGCGAAAAAAAACAGTATTTTCGCTTATATGTTATTTGTGCGGCAAGTATAGGTTTGTTTCCACTCCTTACAAGTCTTCTGTCTAACTAACCGACGAACACCCCGCCGTGCATGTTGAAACAAATTCGTGTGTTTCTTCAAGCATTTCCTGCGTAAGTCAATTCCAACATTGGCTCTGTATTCAGATTTCAGACAGTTTGCTATCATGGTCATAATCATACTGACATCAAAGTCCAAAGACTGACTGCTGGTTCCAGAAGAAACTGTTACGTTTGATGTCAACACGAACACTCGCATGAACAACAACAAAGTCGAGTTACTACTGTCTCCGTGCTAAAATATTTCATGCAGTGGCGTGGCGTTGAATCCATGTCGCAAGCTGACGCTATGTCACAAGACCGAGGGAATTCCAACGCTTCCACAACCTTGCCTGTAATTGGTGCATTATTCCATATGACCATATAGTGCTAGGATTATCATAATGTGACATAATGGACGAGATAATGACCGCCGTCTCGCTGGACGATGAGCCGAGCGAAATGGCGTAACTGGCATGGTTGGAATAGTTGCGTCCACATTTTATGATCATATTGTGAGATCTCACCTAGATTAAAATGGAGATTTTCAATATTTATATTTTTGGTATACATCAATATTTTTTTATGTGAACCGAAATTGGTGACCGGGTCGATCAGCGCTGATAACCATTTGACACAGCCAAATTCACCTTGCCTCGCGAAACCACGCTCAGCGAAGCGCAATGCCGGCTAACTGGCCAACACTTTTGCAGTGTCTAATTTAGTAAGGCCAAGTTTGAAGGTTCCTTGGTCATATGACCTAAAATACACTCAAACTCCTCACCCTAACTGTGCGACACTAAAAGGACTTACAGAACATGTAGGTTCTTAGAAGACCGGCGTCGAGGACAAGAGGGTGTTCAGAGAGTCTGCGATGATGTATTACATATATATATTATTACGTCGGGGAAAAAGTTTCTTCGCATTTAATATGAAAACTTAAGAATTTTGTTTTTCTAAGTTTAATTAATTTTAATTATAGTATACACGTGCCATTTTGTTCGTTGACTTTCTGCCATATTGTAGGTAGTGACATGATTCCGTTGCTGTAGAAATTTTGGGACTTCTGATTAAGAAAACGCGACTAGTGGTTTTGACAGTCCTCTCTTAATGTTAATCTGACACTGCCTAAAGAATTTTGAAGAAACCGAAACAGGTGGAAGGTGCAAGGTCAGGGCTATATGGCGGATGCATTAAGACCTCTCAGCCAAACTATCTTAATTTTTGCTGAGTGGCTAAAGATGTGTGTGGTCTAGCGTTATCGTCATGAAAAACCACACCCTTTCCATTGATCCATTCTCAACTTTCTCAACTTCTTGCTTTAATCTCATCAGTTGTTGGCAGAAGAGACCCGACTCGATGGTTCTGCCCGTTGGTAAAAGCTCATAATGAACAATGCCCTTCCAATCCCACCATACACACAGTATCACATCATTGCGAGTTAACCGGCGCTTTGCCACAGTCTCTGAAACCTGACCGACCTTTGACCACGATCTTTCCACCAACGAACGACCGAATTTTCGACCAAGAATGTGCGGTTCTTGTCGTACGAGATCCACTTTTCATCACCAGTTATCAATCTGTTCAAAAACGGTTCGGTTTCATTACATCTCAATAAAGAATCGCAAATGAGTACACGGTTCATTAGGTTTCTTTCAGTGAGCTCGTGTGGCACCCACATATCGAGCTTTTTTATGTACCCAGCTTTTTTCAAGTGGGCCAAAACTGTTTTGTGATCAATTTCCAGTTCTTCAGTTGCGTCGTAACTACTGATATGCCAATCTTGCTCCACTTTTTAAAAAAATTGCGTCCATTTTATCCGTAACAGGGCGACCAGAGCTAGGTGCATCTTTGACATCAAAATTCCCAGATTGAAAACGCTTAAACCAACTTTGTGCTACTCCTACTGACACTGCATTAGGCAAGTAGGTCCATAAACGTCACAATTTCTTTTCGGGGTATGCGTTGCATTTTTTTCATTTTTTGTAATAAAATTATAAAATGTCTCGAATTTCTTCATTAGATACTCATTTTGACAGAAAGAAAAACAAATGAAAATTAGCGGGAAAGAACATTTTCCTAATCTGTTCCTATTTGAAAATGAAACCTTTTTAATGTCACCAAAACCAGCCAGATACAAATAGTAGAGCCGAAGAAATTTTATTACAACTTTATAATAGGTCGGGGAAAAGGTATTTTCGCATATACTTCTAATAAAATTTCTTTCTGCATGGAATCTACGTAATTCACCAAGGTAGGCTGAAGTCACTGGTGCCAGAACTGGTGCTTTAGGTGATGTAGCCATCCGTGTCAGTATCCATAAAAAATTCAATTAATGGACATAGAATAAGAAAATTATTATTTACAAGGTAACCAGGCTTCGCAATGCTCGGTCAGTTCCGGCAATCATATGTGAATATGAAAATTTTCCAATGAAGTTTCTTGCCAGTTCTTCTAGGAAATTGAAAATTCGTGTGTGGCGAGCTATTGACACACATGTAGGCTTGTAGGTTCAAGCTACAAAATTTCAACCGGCCCAGACCGAACTGTTTAGGAGGAGTTGTGCGGACAGACGGACAGACACCAGACAAATTTCCTTAGTGGTTCGCTTCGCTCAGCCAAAAAGACATCTATCGACGTAAAAAGACGTATCATTTGACACGTAATAAAAAAAATATACAAAATATTAATAAAATCGCAAATCCGTCAAAGGAATGGAAGAACTAGGATTTCAAATAATTTTAATATTGGGGCTCAACCAACTCTGCAGAAAAGTCCAAGTTACTATTATCGAAGCACCGGTTTTTTTTTCAAATCTAAACAGCTGAAAGCTTTTAGTAAAGAAAAAAAATTGTGAGTAGCAAAATATTCACAGCCAACGGATTCAGCATTCTATTTTCTAGCGGACTCAGTCACAGCAATCGATCGAATCGAGACCAGCTGTTGAAATACATACGCCATGGATTCGTTTGGAGGTCGTCGAACTTGATGCGTTTTATACTCTACCATAACATTAAATATTAAATTCAAACAATAAAAATTCAATAATATTGCTAATAGTAGTAGACCTAATGAAAATTACATAAAATACTGGGATTTCCATATCACTAGGCGAGGCACTGTTAAGAAAGATAAAAGCGGTGACGAAATCAGTGCACTTGATAACAAAATGTACATTCTTTTAATTTGCATTAACATTATCCTTAACCATTGGTCATGCCAATATAGCAGTGAAGGGTCGCAACATAAAGGTTGTAGAACCCCACCCACCAAAGACCTTCTGTCGAAGTGAAGACGTATTTACAATAATAGTCAATAACATCAGTTTCTTTATCGCATTTTTCTTCATCGTCCTTTCGTCCTCGTAGACAAAAAGACAAAACGAAATTTTATTCTTCGCTAAAAATAGCACCTGCCTTTATAATAATTGCTAGTCCAACCTTTCGGACCAGGATGTCTCTGCTAAATACCAATGGAGGGATCGCGAAATGTAACACTCCCATTTCAATACATCGTAAATTGAATGCAATATCTTCAATTGTTCGTATTAATCCTTCGATATTATCATAAATTCTGTGCACAATCTTAACGCGTCTTTTGTCTTATCCTTGAAGGGATTATTAGATGATGCTAATGAGCTGCACTGATTTGGTTGATGATGGCACGTCATCATCATCCATCAAGGATTATTGTTACACGTTGTGTTTTACAATCAATTGAACATTGGCGCACATCTAAGCTTACACAGGATTTGTTCATGTCAGACGATGATAAGAGACAGCGTGACAACCTCTCAGCAATAAGAGGTGCACTTTTCAGAGGTTAAGTATTTGCAAAAGAAAATATCTTTGTTGGTTTCACTGTAACTGGATAAGATCAAAGATCGAAAGGAAAGAATAAATTGTTTATGCATCTACATATTAATAATAATTAGTTAATAATCGATGCCAGGCAGTATAGATCATGCTAGCACCGAAAACGAACACGGCACGAAGTGTTCAATGTCCGGACGGTGGGATAGATATATCAAAAAGGTAGGAAGGTGGTGCTCCGCGCGATGATGAACCCGACCCCGTCCAACTGACGGATCCGCTAGTGTAATATAACAGCATGTCCTACCTGCACGCACGGCTTGTTGAGCGAGACGCACAGTCCGTCCGCGTCCTTGGTGTAGTGCTCCACCAGCTCCTGCAGGGTGCGGAAGGTGGTGCGGCGCGCGATGAAGAACCCGCCCTCGTCCAGCTGACGGATCCGGTAGTGCTTCACCGTGTCACCATCGCGAACTGTAACAACGTTTATTATCAACGAAGATCAAAGTTTAACAGTTAGAAACAGCTATTGTAACGTTAAGTTCTCCTTTCTCCGCTGTTCGTCTGCATTTCTTGTTTCTGTTGTGCAAAATCAATAATTTCTAGGCACTCCGACTTACATGGGTCCTGGAACGCCATGCCGGCCGGACAGATGCACCTTCACACTATGTTTGAACGTTTGAAGGACCCAAGATTGTAGGGCTGCGGCACGGACTAGGTACCCTATGGACCCGACGCGCTCCGCTCTATGTATGGGAACCGGGCTCGCCAAAAATAGAAGTATTAAAATACGTACCTGTGGAAGGATATGCCATTAGTAACTTATGGGGTTTTTGTATTGTTTGGGCACGTGAAAACGGCAAAAATCGTCAACCACAGGAGATGTTGCCGGGGTTGCGCGCTCGAGCGAGAGCGAGTGATAGTCGTATTTGAACTACCTCGCGGTTGAACTGACTAGTACGGGAAGCGTTCCGGTGTCGGCTCCTTACGGTAAATAGTCCGTGGTATCTACTCATGTGCCCCGCGGCACACACAACGCGCTAACTAAGGCGGGCTCGCAGTTAATTTGAAAAGCTATAGAATACCTTCCAAGCCAATATCAACTAGAGGCCCGAACTCAGCAGTGAGTAATTGAAAGAGCTACAGAAGATGAAGATGAGAATATCCGAACAACAAGCATATTCACGATCACTCACCGGATCTCCTTTGGGTCCATCGAGGCCGATAGGTCCCTGCAATGTAAAAAAATGTAATTAGAAACTTATATGTATTACCTACATAGTCCTTACAATAGTGACTGTACTATGCATTGATCTCTTCTGAAGTATGTATGTGACTTTGATGTGACGTTATGTAGATTTTTCCGATCTTTGAAGGCCTATGACATTGTAACTTACAATGTCATAGGCCTTCTGTTATATTTCCATCCATTCCATATCCTATTTCGATAAAGAATCCAGAGATTTCGCCATCCATTCAAAGATCGGAGCACTCGAAAAATCTACATAACGTCACATCAAAGTCACATACATACTTTAGGAGAGATCAATGCATATGGTACAGTCACTCAATTAACGACCGTCGTCGTGTATTTAGGTAGGTAGATATATACAATTGAAATGATGTTATTATTCAACAGTTTCACTGCCTATTCTTTAAATTTATTATAGACTAGCTGTGCCTGTGACTTTCTCCGCGTATAAAGTCTGCACCAACTGCAGTTGTTAAATTACATCACGACAACACAACAAAAACTCGTCAAGTGTGACCTTCAAGCACTCATGCGCTGACTTTATACGCGGATTAAGTCTGCGCCAGCTGCAGTTGTTAAATTGCATCACGACAACACAACAAAAACTCGCCAAGTGAGACCTTCAAGCACTCAGGTGCTAAAGTCTGTCTAATAAAACAAATGACTTGGGAAAATAGTAAAATATTTTTTGTTAAATCAGAATTAAAGCTAATCAAAAATATAGCACTGCCCACAGTTGTCTTAGTTTTAATTTATTTGTTTTGTTATTTTTGAAGCCCGTGTTGGTATATTTTGAATTTCCCTAATAAAAAGTCCTCTGATTTATTAGACGTACTCTAGCAGGTAAACAATAAAGTGCTCTTGCTTCCATCGCAACTTTTCTCCAATCCTCAATCCTCCAGCGATACTGAATCACTGTCCACCACTGTGCCGTGAATCATGCGCGACGAATTTTATTGAAAACTCGTTTTCAATAAGTATGGTGCCAGCGTCGGTGGCTCTGTGGTGGCGATATTCGGTAGTATTCGGCTACCGAAGTTAAGCACTGCCGAGCGCGGTCTGGTATTGAACGAGTCACCGCTTGACCCTTGATGCTGGTCGTGGTACGGAGTCTACGTTAAACTGTAAGTCCCTTCCCTCTCTTTACATGGTGGTAGGGTTAAACCCGATCGGGTAGGTACCACGGCATTGAATGAAGGTCGGTCGAAGCGGCTACGAAAAATAGTTGGTGTTTTCCGTCCAGTTCAGTGTAACCGGCTCGAATTGAGGGAAGCGCTGATGTGGCACCTTCCTAATTCACCAAGGTTTTTAGGCTGACATTACTGGTACCAAAAATTGGTACATTAGGTGATGAGCCTTCCGTGTCAGTTTCCATAAAAAAGAAAAAAAATTGTGTAAGGCAAAGTGCTTGAAACGGTTTCCTCGTGGTGTTTGCTTTCACTGGAGTATCCACGGAGATATGGGCACCTAGTACAAGTTGAATCAATGAAAAATATGTGCTTTCGACCCGGGAACCTTTCGGAACAAGTCGAGTCCACAAACGTCAGGCTGAGACTCAAGTTATAGTTATTTATTTTACAAATTGTAAGTAAAGTTTTTTAAGTGAACGTGCATAGGTATTATCTAAGTTACATACAACACACATTGTAATTTATTGAATTAATTGTGTGTGAGTTATATAAACAGATAAACGAGGGTAGAGGCGACAATTAGAGACATGCTGGAAAAAAGGAATGCCTATCTATAAAGGTAAGTATGCAAATAAAGTATAGACAGCATAGACGTAAACAGACTAAGTAAGTATAGTAAATGCCAAAGAAAATGGAACCACTTCAACTCAACCGTTCTAGAACACGAATATTGTTGGCAGCATTTGTATTCAGTTGCTGTCAGTAACCTAATGAGGGCTAACGCGTGTTCGTTCTCCACTAGTTGGCGCTACTGAGGCGTGAGGTCCAGAGTCTGTCAATGCATACGAATAGCATACGAAAGTCGTGTAATTTTGTGTTTCTCTCGTGTGTATTTCTATAGATTTCAACTTATTTCAGTAGGTAGTTTGAATCATGTACAAGTCGATTCGTATAGATGACTTGAAGAACAAAAGGAGGAATAGGGGTTTCAAGGTATCTGGTACAAAAGATAACCTCATGGAAAGAAACTATATTCGTAGCTGATGTGGTTTTAGTTCTGATCAATATACACAAGCACCTCATACAGTTACCAAGTCACTGCACTACCTACTAAGTCCAGGAAAGTCTAAAATACAGTGGAGCAAAAATATATAACCGGCAAAGTTTCAAAAGTTGGAAGTGGGTTTCGTCAGGATGTATTCCTTCACCGGAGTGTCAGCTGCCATTTTAGCGCAAATTCTAAAGTTATAAATATTGTGCTCCTAGTGGGGATCGAACCCGCACCTCCCGCTTGAGAGGTGTGCTCTTGCCCGCTCGGCTAATCGGACACCCAAAATTGGCCTACGTATGCCTATTATATGTTTTTTATTTGGGGTAAAACTCAAATTCGTTAAACAAAATATTTAAACCACTATGTAATACAGCTCTCTTAACTCGTTTAATTGCTAGGCTGAAAACCGAACTAGTTTGTCCTAAAATCGTTTGTTCTCATACAAAAAAAAACCATCTTGCTTGCTCCGTTCGCACATCTTACAATAGATTACTAATATATACTTACTCTTATCGAATCTTACTCGATCTATAATTCGAGCTTCGAGTAATAAGTATGGTGTGTACTACGAAGGTCGAGTCATTTGATTGAGATTTCCCAAATATGGAGAACTTTAGGAGGAGCTTTCGAGCTCTGCGGGCTGTTTCTCGGAGAACTGCCCGTCGTCCGTCAAGCTTTCGCTCTCGTTCTTTTGAGCCTATACTCAGAAACAGACTAGCTTGAAGGCTCATCTCGAGCAGTTCGACAAATATTGAGAAATCCGAATCACTCCGAGCAGCTCGAAGCCATCGAAATGAAGAAAAAAGACTCGATTCAAGCCATGAAGGTCGCTGTCCGTGAAGCCATAGTAAAGTTAATAGTGGAGGGTCGAGCACGCACGCCCTTATATCTATGTTAGTTAGTATGAAAATGCAGACTAAGGAAATACCATAAGTAGGTGGAAGAAAATGAAGAATGTTCTAAAGCAAGTCTACGTTTTATAGTCTATAGAATAGTTAATAAACAATGAAACAAAATCCACAAACAAAATATTACCAAAGTAAAAATGGGCGATGCACTAGCGAACACCAAATTGGGTTAGGCTGGGTTAACCAATTAATTCCCAAGCTATTAAGTTAGCGAAACACTACAAAACCAACTAGAAAATTATAATAATGATTGGGAATGGGTGACGTATTTTCTTACCATGAAGCCGCGTTCGCCCTTTTCTCCTTTGGTAGCCTGTGGATTTGAACTTGGTGTAATATATGTCGATATTTGAGTAGGTGAAAAAATTGTACAAGCATGTTTGATGATTACGGATCTCTCATTTGTAGATAAGTTTGTAGTAAACCATTTATGTAATTCGTCGTTTAATATAAAAGTGATTTGTTTATAAAATAAAAACAAAAGGAAAATCAAGTTGAAATTCAAAGTTTATTTCATTGGAAGAGGAAGAAGGGCAATTTAAATATGAGTAGGTAATTTGAAAGAAAGGAAATAAAACTGAAAAATAAGAGAATAAAATAATAAAAAATAATAATACCGGAAATCCATTTTTCCCTGGTGCCCCTGTTAGCCCCTGAAAATAAAAGAAAAATAAGTAATTAAATCAAAACAAAAATAATTTTAACACCCTTTATATAGATATATGTATAACAGAAAAAAATAACTTTTGAGGAAGTTTGTCAATGAGTATTTTAAAATGACGATTACTGAATTATTATTAAGTATGTAGGTATTATTAGGATAAACTTCTGAATTATTGATTATGTACCTGCTTCTGAATTACATACACTTGTAGGAATGAGTACATTAAACATTTCAGTATTTACGTAAGAATATGCTTTTTAGAACTTTTTGATTTCAATGTTGTTGTATTTTCGTATTACAATAGTGTAAGTAGGTTAAAGATATATTTGGCGTAATGTCTTTTGTTTAAACCACCAAAATTTATACATAGATGACCATTTTATTACATAAAATTCCACTCCTAATAGGTGCATATTGCGGTGAATACTAAGTTTATAAGATAATACATAATAATTCATACGTAGTACTCTTCTGTAATTTCTCTACTATTTTATAATACAGAATCGTGTAATTCTCATGAACGCACACATTCAGAGGCAAATAAAAAGGATGTGCTTTGTCATCTAACGGCCGTAGGTTACCTGTTTTTGCTGGACAACATCTTTGATAGATATAATTTTCTGTCAACTTTTGACATCTTCTGTCAAGCAAATTTCATAACCGTAGTGGTTATAAAACCATCACGATATTTCACAATTACTTTAAGTATTGAATTTGGCAATTTTATAGGAAGTTTTGCAATTTTTGTAATTATTTTTAATTACAAAGCGAATCAAATCTTCCTTATTCTTTTTTTCTTTTGCAGCATTTTATTTGCCCCACTGCTGGGTACAGCCTCTCTCATTTACATGATATGAGAGGATTTTAGTCATACACTTTCACGGTGACCGACCGGCTTGGAAGTGGGTTTCCTCACGATGTTTTCCTTCACCGGAGTGTCAGCGGCCATTTAGCACAAATTATTATTATAACGGTATCGAACCCGCACCTCCCGCTTGAGAGGCGTGCTCTTGCCCGCTCGGCCAGTCTGACACACATATTATCTAAAATACCAAATTTAAAGTTTTTGAAAACGTCAGGATAAACATCCATTGCTTTGAACGGAACAGTGCAATCGACAGATGATAATAAAGTTTCAAGTGTTCAATTCGGATATAGTACTATTTCAATGTATATATGTACGTATTATCTAAGAAGAAAGTCATAAAATATTAAAATATTACTTATCTGGCCTCTTCGATGTCTGTCCTCAATCTACAGGCGACTGAATCCTGAATAATGCGGATGACCTAGAACACAGTTTCATGCAGAGAACAGTCTTACAACTGTCTGCAATATGTCGAATAATATTCACGCCATGAGTTTTAGCTTAAAATTAGTTAAATGCGATGTCGGACTTTTACAGCTGAATTCTAAAATTTTTGGTTCAAGTTTCGATCGAAACCCGTATAATTCCATAGAAAAGATAGGTAAATATTCGTTTCGTGTCAAATTTCGTTATTTTTATAGCAGTAGTGGTCACGTGAAATTTATAATTTATAAAATGTATTTTGAAAAAAATTATAATTTGTAAAATGTGGATACAGGGTTGGTTTACATCGGTCAGCGCACACATATCCCATACAACGAACATGCGGACGGAGCCGAGGGTAAAAGCTATTACTTAATAATATGGTCTACTGTTGGTGTACTCGTGTGCCAAAACTTAATTCTGGTGTGCCAAGGAATGGCTGCCACCTGCGGTGCTTAGGGTCACCCTGGGAGGCTGCATGCAAAATTTGGGTGAGATCAGACCACGGGATGTGCTCGGACGACGAACTGCATGGATCAATTCTATATAAATCAACCATCATGCATCAATCATTTCTATATAAATCAACCATGATGCATCATCAAACTATCCCACAGATAGATCAATATTCCGAATTGATACCTTGCACTCCTACTGCATTATAGCTTATTCTGTGGCACAGATCGATGGCACAGAGGGAGTGGCAATACTTGTCATTTCGAGAGGAGGGTCCTCGTCCTCGTACTCCGGCGAGGCATAACGTCTAAATCAATCAAGCTACACTCGTAAATCATAGAGGGATGAAGGGAATCCTGGCAAAATCTCGGCAGGCTCAGATGCGAAAATAATGTACGCACGATATATTGACGGAAATAGCTGACTATGAGTGCTGTTTGCGCGAGCAGACAGCTTCGCTTGACAGTACATTCTTATTTTGTAGTATGTTACCTACCGTGTGGGGGCGGTACTTAAAAGAATGACCTTTCCTCGTTGTTCCTTGTTCCTCGAAAGAAAGCTGAAATATTTCTTGTGAATGGTTCACGTTGTAAATATATGATTGTTTGCATTCTGTAGTATAAATTTAATTAATATTTTTTTCAACTGTTTGACAATTATACAGACAATGCATAGCCTAAACCGGTGGGTACAGAACATTACATTAGCACAAGCGTTTCTTATGTAACGAAGGTGAGAACTAAGGAATAGTATTTAAAAATATTTTTCGCTGGCGAGTCGCGGCCAAAGGAAATTACAGAATATAGGTATCAACGCGCGCGGGTTTACTCCGTAATATCCTCCTAGTGGGGCGTGGCGAGGGAGTGGCGGAGACTGGTTATTTACCACCGGCGAAGCCACGGACAAAAAGTTTGTTGAAATGAGTTGGCACTTCTTTAGATATGGTGTGACAATGATTTACTATTAGTATAGTAACAGATAAAGTTAATAAATTAGTTAAGGCTTTCGCGGCGGGCGATTGAAGGTAGAATGCAGGTATAGTGCAGGTAGAGTGCAGTGAAGGTAGAGTTAGGAAACAATTCCAACCTACGACGGCCATTAAGCCCGAATATAAGCACTATACCTTCAGATTAAGTTAATATTTCTTATTGATTTGCCTTAGTTTAAAAAGGCTGAATAAGGTGGTTCGGTCAAAAGAACAGGGATTGCGTGGTAAAGGAGCAACGTGGAGCGATCGTCTCTCGCTGCTGTGTCGCGCAGGATCGATCACTGTCCGAGTAAAAATGGTACTTAGCTCAAAGCTTAGGAGAGGAAACACATTGTGTACTCACATTGTGTACACACAAGGGGTAACTTTACAGAAAGTGGGTAGACTTGTAAGCACGGTGTAATACTGTTGACAAGAAGGATTATGTTAGTGTGCAAATACTTAAAATAGATATGCATTTATATACAAACGAAATAATAATTAATGAATTTTAATACTTTTTAAATTACCGCGGTCGCTGAACAACATTTTGAAAACTTCCGGCTCTTCTCGCGGCGACTTTATCGGATTCTCCGACGTTTTGAACAGAGCGTCCTGTTCATGGTCACGGAGAGGTCCACTAACTACGAGCTTAGCAATCGTACTCACAAAATGTAAAAAATAATGAATTTTAAATTAATTCATGGGCAGTTAATTTTGGGTTTGGCAGAAGCGACATGAAAGTAGAATAAATGCAGTTGAAATGCAGTCATTGGGAAGAAAATGTGATGTATCTTCGAAGATAGCAGGTACAAATGTGTTAAAGAAAAATTGATAGAAGACAGCGAAAAGGATAGAAAAAGGTATGCTTATAATGAGTTGGACACCTGGAGAGAATGGATGGTGAGAAAATTAAGAAAAAAAATTATGAAGCGAATTTGAAAGAAAGGTCTAAAAGCGCTGCTCTAGGCGACCAAAGAGGTCATATTTTGCGGAAAAGGCCAAGTTCGCAGCATCCGTAATTGGCGCGCATATATGAAGCGATGTATGACTGTGTATGAAGCAAAGTAAGCGTGTCAAATGGCTTCAATTGTCTCTGCCTACTCCTCCGGGAAAAAGGCGTTGTAGTATACATGTAAACTTGCAAGGTAAATGTACACCAGTCTTATCGTATCGCAATGGGCATTGAAAATTTTCCAATGAAGTTTCTTGCCAGTTCTTATAGGAAGTTGGAAATTGGTGCGTGGCGCACAATTGACATTAACCTACAAAATTTCAGCTCGTTCGGCCGAACCGTTAAGGAGGAGATATGCGGGCAAACAGGCAGACAAACACACACATCACAAAAGTTTATTGAGCATAGTTGAGTAAGTGGCTTCGCTTCGCTAAGGCAACTTCCTAACCTTCAAATGAACTACCTGGTGCGCGTGAAGCGATGATAGATTGGGGATGTAGGGATTGCGTCTTGCAGCTCCTGGAACACTCTCCTTGGCACAGGCCATAGAACACACGCAAGAATCCAATGTTATTCTATCCGTCTTGGTTTTATAACATGCATTCGAGAGATATAAGCCATTAGTAATGTATGGAGCCTTGTCTACCCCTCCGGGCAAGAGGCGTGATGATATGTATACAGGATGTTTGGAACATGGATGGACAAATTTTTTTTGTAGGTTAATGGGTCAACGAAGTGTTCACTTGATTTCAGTTTTTTTTTAATGAATTAAGAAATTAAATTGTGTCAAATTTTTATTAGTCCTCGGGACTTCGGAAGGTCATAAGTCCTTTTTATGGTATTAACTTCATCAAATGATATTTTTTCTAGAATAA